>JALIZH010012389.1:0-22628 GCA_030522465.1 Rhipicephalus appendiculatus | reverse complement strand
ACGACGCCGCTGTGACGTCACGTAACGTCACGTGACATCGCTGCTTACTCAAAGGTGGGCCGATCCTGGAGGCAGAGCAAAACCAGGGGAGGTGTGGGGAAAGCTCGCAATGCCTCCGATTCTGGAAGCATTGCAAGACCACGTCAGTTGCGGAAAGCTTTCGAAGGGGGGGGGAGCTTGGGAAGAAAGAGAAGGGGAAGCTGGCTCTCGCCTTCGAGTCGACTGAGGCGGACTCATAAGGCATAGTTTCCTAAAGTTAACTAGAGGGGACTCTGACGCTGCGATCGTTCGGCCACCATGGCAATGAAAGGGTAGCACACAAATTTGCCTAGTATTCGGGCTTGCGGCTTCGAACGCACTTGTGAAGCTTTGTTTATCGTTGTGTTTTGGTTGTGTTTCGGATAAAAAAGAATGGACCGTTGCGAACTTCGTGAGCCAACTTAATTCATTGAGCCTAAAATGATCAAGGTGGTGAAGCGTAACTGCTAAACCTTTGCTGAACTTCTGACACAGGTGAAAACGGATTTATTCTACACGGAGCCCATAAAAGAACGAAGACTAGACTGGGCGCAGCAGGAAGATTTGGTGTACTACCCATCATATTCATGCTTGCTGAAGCGCCGTGCGTTGCAGCTCCCATAGACACCAGCGCCAGAGTTCCCTCTAGTGTATTTATAGGAAACTCTATGGCATAAGGGAACCAGTGAATCTTTTTTTTCTACGATGTCAACCCGTGTAGCGGCTTTCTGCTTGAAACGATAAGGGAGAGCACAACACGTGCGCTACACGTGTGTCCTCCCTTCTCGTCCTTGTGTTACCTTGCGCTAAATATCTCTTCATGTCTTACCAACAAGGCCGAATTTCTCCCCTTTGGCTTCGTGCAGCTTAGGCGATGAACAGTCAAGCACCTAATGCTTTATTACATCACAAGTGGGAGGGCTTTTAACATATACATGTATCGCTCTTTTCGATATGCTTTTTTTTTTCATCCTGCGATTATCAAAAAAAGAAAGCACTCCAACAAAGCTACTCAGAAGTGCGCATGCGTGATGTTCCGACAATGAAAATCATTCGTAGGATGCTCGACGTCTGATTCACACATCGAATAAATAAATAGAATTTCGGTATTGTTTATCTCGACCGGATATTGATTATTAGGTCAAAAGCAGGGGGCCGAATATCGCAGGTAAAAGACTGCGGCTGAGCCTGCGTTCTCTGAAGGTCGGCCAGAAGGCCCAATATTTTGCAGTTTCACTCGAAGACGATTTTTTAGCTTTAAAACGAAGCTCTGCACACTTTTTTGCAGAATGTCTCTTGGAAGATCTTCAGGAATTGGCTTGCAGTTTCTAGGTATTTTCGAATGCACGCGGTAGAGGTTTCAATTAAGATAACACCTAAAATTAAACGCCGGGCCTTTTCTTTATGGTGATTTGTTTTAAACTCGTTGATCATTTATTCTTCGTATGCGAACAAGCTTTTATTTCACAATTAAGCTAACCATTTATCAAGCGGACGGTCATCCTGAGGGTTCTTTCTTGCTGGATACCTCGTTTCAGTAACCTGCAAATGAAAAGAGAAGGCAGTTCAAATTAACCCACAAATACACGTAAAAGCTTGTCATGCTCGCTGTCAACATAACACAATGCATGGAATAGGTGACGTCGAAAAAGGCGTCGGTGCCGTGTTCAGTTCAGGCAATCACTTCTAACGCGGGCTGCCCGTGAAAGTCTAGCCTCTGAGATCTGTTTCTGAGTTTCTATTATTGAACAGCAGAGTCATTCCTGAGGCATACATCTTGACACCAGTTATTACGTTGCAAGGAAATGCCTATATGCGGACATAATAGTGAACTCACAGACTGCCTTATATTTGGGACATCAACAAGGCTGACAACTTTAGTTACCCGCATTCGACAGCGTTGAAGTGTCGTCAGATCTGGCACAAATATGAAGCAACCAGTAAATTTAAAGCACACATAAGAACATTATTGAGCGTGATTACATCCGACATGTACCAGAAGCGTCTGTACACTTTCCATAACTTGCACATTAACGTTCCCCTGAAGGAGAAGAGACAGTTGAAAGAAATGTTGGAAACACTGCAAAGCAATGAATTGCAGATGCACAAAAAACATTCGCGCTTTTGCAGAGTCATGCCACAAACGGACAGTTTATGACAAATCATCGATTATACGCTATAAGCGAGATATATAGGAGACAACTAACGACATAATAATACATATGATCACAAAGATAACGCTGAATAGCCTGGCGAAAGAGAAAGAGTTCACAATTGGAAGCCATACATGGGAGTGTATACAAGAATATGTACACTGTAGGACAATTACGAACAACAGAGCCTAATCACGAAATGGAAATTTATCGAATAATAAGAATGGGCTACAGCACATTCGGCAGGCACTCCCCAGTAATCTGAATTAAAACGGCAAGCTGGGTGACTTGGTATATATGTCAGGAAATCACGAAGCGCCAAACAATGTCAAGAAATGTGGCACTGTCATTGAAGCCAAAAGTATGCGATCACTGCATACTGCCAGTTTCAACGCATGCATGGGGAACTAGAGAAAAAGTTGAGGTCCAAGCAGCGTGCAATGGAACGAAAAATTGTAGGAGTCACATTAAAAGACCGGAGAACGTCATTATGGGTCAGAAAACAAACATGGGTAGCAAATATCCTAGTTAGCATCAAGCGAAAGAAATCGATCTGGGCTGAGCACGTAGAACAGACAACCGGTGGACAGTAAGAGCGACAAAAATTGGGGGACCCTTAAGCTTCGCCTTTAAGAGTTGAACGCGATAGCGATATCCCGTCCCTAGTGCGTACTTCAATCACTTAGTGCATACTATGTAATGGGTAATATGCTTTAAACCAGGAGAAATTATGTGCGGCAAATGTGGGAAATGTTTTCGAACTTGCTATGCACCCACTACGTGGTGTTAAGGGAATACGCGCAGTAAGGTGTGTGCCGTTTGTAATGGGTGGCTGGCTGGCTTTAAACTATGGAATCGTTATGATAGTCACATATTCTGACGCCCGATGGCAATGTACGCTTGTACCACGCAATATTCCTGGGATATTACATGTTATATTGCGACGCCTATATAAAGGACGCTTGCGTTTGCGAAGCATGGAAGTTATTTTCACTGCATTTCCAAGCAGAGGAAGTTATTTTCACAGTATTTCCAACCAGAGGCATGGCTGTGTGGTAGAACACCTGCTTGCCACGCAGACGACCCGGGTTCGATCCTCACTTGGACCAGAAAAGTTTTATTATTTATTTTATTTGCATCTTTCTCGATTTCTAGGTCACGGACAGGATGATTATTTTTCGGTCACGGACAAGATGATGATTTTTCGCTCACAACCAACGACGCCGACGCCGACGCCGGAATTTCTGCGAAACGAGCTCTTTAACGCTATCGCGTTAAAATGGTTACCAAGGGACGGGACACGAAGTCGAGGCGGGCAGAGATTTAGATGGAGTGACGAAATGAATAACTTGGCAGGGATAAAATGCAATCAGCTCGCACAGGATAAGGTAAACTGGAGATCATTGGGAGAGGACTTTGTCCTGCAGTGGAATAAAACAGGCTGACAGTGGTGATGGTGATTATGATGATGATGAATGCTTACCATACCTCCAAACGCACCCTAAGCATGCGTGGTCTTCCTTGTCGCTATTACATCTAACTATGAGGTTTGATCTTGTGCTTGTGCATAGTTTTAGTCCACTTAAATGCTAACCGGTATAGAAAGTTTAGGGATTAGCATATGATGGCGAGGTTAATATCGACCGATACTGTTGCGCCTGAAAGTGGACGAATTATGCCCGCAAATTTGTTCAATGAGGCGTCAACCAGCTCCTAAGAGACACAGTTATTGAAGCGTCTGAAAAGGTGACATTCCGGGCAGCAAATGAGGTAATGAAAAGATCATCGATATCGTCATCAATAAATTTAATATTGTCAAGCTGTTTACCGATAGAACCAACCTTGGTTTGTTCTGTCCTTTGGGCTCATTAAAGGGGGGGCCCGGCAACTTTCTTTTTTTTTAGATGTGAAGCATCTTATGGCGAAGCTTAATCCGGTGGTGGTGGTGGTGGTGGTGGTGGTGTGCCGCGTGCCCACCCTTACTGCGCATGCGCAAACAGTTAAAGAAAAAAATAAAAATAAAAAAAACCTCCTCTCCCCCCTCTCTCTCCTCTAGACATCCCTCCCCACGGCAACCACACCGCCATTGCGCATGCGCCTCCCTTCCTCTCTCCCCCTCTTACACTCCCCCCCTCTCTCCATCCCTGCCCGCGGCGTCTAACTCCCCCCTGCGCATGCGCGTCCCCCCTCTGTCTCCTCTCCTACGCTCCCCCCCTCTCTCCTCTATGCATCCCTGCCCACGGCGTTCACACTCCCCACTGCGCATGCGTGTCACCCCCCTCTCTCTCCTCTCCTCCGCTTCCCCCTCTCTCGCCTCGCGACGCCGACGCAGGCAGCGTCTGCTAGCGAGTTTCTTGGTTGAAAAAACCGACTGCTCGCGCTGCACAACCGTTCACTGGCCATCCCGTATATATGGCAATGGATCTTGACCTCCAAGGTGGTGCCGGTGGAAGATTTCTCCTGTGCGTTGTTGAACAATAAAAATTCGCAGCGTGCGCGTTAACTAAAAGCGGAGTGCGGGTCTCTGTGTCCAGTCGGAGTCTTCTGTCTCTCATTGCCCATTAGCAGCGATTGGCATGTTCCAGTAGGAAACACTGCTCCATCACTGCCTGCTTTGCGCCTCCCCAGTTTTTTCTCCTGCGCAACGCTGCGATGAGCGCCAGCGTCAACGCCGCCGCCAGTGTAAGCGTTAGCGCCCGCTGCTTCACATCTACACATGGTTCCCTTTAGCGGGAGATGGTGTAATTTTTTTCGTCTACCTTCTGTAATTCTTGAGTGTGTTGAATACTGAGATAAATGCAAAAATAATTTTCAGAATTCGTGCGTGGGAATTGAAGTTATTAATCTTCGAAGTTCAAAATCCGAGCTGACGATGACAAGAAGCGCTCTCTTTCACATTTCACTCTGCCGCTTGACGTCAATGGCTGCTTCCAGTCACTGCGCGTCTCCTACAAAGACATATCGGTGGTCTCGCATCACGATGGCTAGAGTTACTGTATATGCTCCCTACGGGAGCTGACTAAAGGTAGCATATACAGTAACTCTAACGATGGCCGTTAGCATGGCCGGCAGCGCACTTACCGTCTTTTGGCGATCGTTTTCAAAATTTGCTATTTAAAAACAGAAACGCTTTTTTTACCTGACGAAGTATAAAAAGTGTTTTTTGTAATTTTTAGCGCACAGTTATGGGGCCTAGCTGGGGCCATATGAATATTACGTTCGACTTCTCCTGTCAAGCTAATCAAACCGCCCGGTCAATGTCGTCACTGCCAGGTGATGAACTGTCACTTCGAATCACAGAAATAACCGCTGTGTGTCGCTGTAGTCCGAAATCAAAGGTGTTTCTCCGTTGAAACCAAATTGAAACAACCTTGTTTTCGGGGTTGCCACTTGGGCAACAGTATCGGAGTACTCCACAGTTCCAGACGAAGCGAAGATAATGATATGCTCGTAATTTGCGTCGCAGGTCCCCTTTAAGCAAGGAAGCAACTTGGTCCAATATTCTGCCTTGTCGCCTTCCATGCGCGGTTCTCACGCACAAACACCAAACGGCAATATAATAATTTCTGGGGTTTTACATGCCAACACCTGTATATGCAACACCCGGAATTCTTTGAAGTGCACCTAAATCTAAGTACACGGGCCTCTAGCATTTCGCCTCAATTGAAATGCGACCGCCGCGGCCGGGATTGAAGTTGAACCCACGACTTTCGGGTCAGCAGCCCAGCAACGTTGACCATTGTGCCACCACTGCGGCTATCGTCACGGTTTACACCTACACCAGGAGGACGTCGTTTCCCAGTGCACTAATATATATATATATATATATATATATATATATATATATATATATATATATATATATATATATATGGTGTTTAACGTCCCAAAACCACGATATGATTATGAGAGACGCCGTAGTGGAGGGGACTCCGGAAATTTCGACCATCTGGTGTTCTTTAACGTGCACTGACATCGCACAGTACGCGGGCCTCTACCATTTCGCTCCATCGAAATGCGACCGCCGCGGCCGGGATCGAACCCGCGACCTTCGGGTCAGCAGCCGAGCACCCTAACCGCTATACCACCGCGGCGGACTCTTAGTGCACTGAATATTGTGACGATGGCAGTGGACATGGGGCTTGACTAAGGGGAGAAGAGAAAGACTACGACGTGCGATCGCTGCCCGCGCTTCTAATTAGCCCTTGTAGTAGGCAAACCCGTGTCCCGTTCTCACTACTACTACCATTAAAAACAGCCTCGTTTCATTGTAGTAAATCATTAGGGAATATGCAATTGTGGTGGGAACACAGGTGAAAAAAACTAATACATCGACACACTTGAATCGATTTCAAATGCAGTGAACACGTTGAAGCGTTTGCTATGTTGTGCACATCAGTGTAACGGACAGGATTCCAAGCGAAGGCATGCCCGCGAGGGGAGGCAGATAGTTAGGTGAGCAGATGAGATCAGGAAGCTTACGGGTATAATTTGGCCGCAGCAAGCACTGGGGCGGGTTAATTGACGAAACATGGGAGAAGCCATTGTCCTGCAGTAAGCTCAGTCACGATGATGGTGTACATAGGGCATTGTACCAATAAAAATGCACCGACAGTATAGCCGGATGCTACAGCAATATGCAGAAAAGAAACACATTCCAAGCTTTTCAAAGCCCCAAAGCTCTCCTGCAAGGAAGATACAGCCGAGCACCTGCTTTTGTACAATCCCTGAAACGGCCCTAAAAGAGATGTGGCGGTATAGCGGCGGTGGCGGTGATGTTGTTCCTACAGGTGGTTTTTGCCTGGTAGACCTGGCCGGAAATGGCTCAGCCCGAGCGTCTCTTTCCAGAATTTTATTTACCGAGTGTCGCTTAGTCCAGTATCTCTCAGATAAGTGGAAAGAATACCCGACACATCCTTGGGAATCATCAGCGCACCTTATGGAGAGACAATCTATCCAGTGCAGTGGTGGGGAAACCCTCTTTTAGGGGCGAAGCTCCTTAGGGTGTGGGTCTGTCCTTCCTCTGCAGTTGTTGTAGTAGTAGTTGTAGTTGTAGTAGGTTTGGTAGGTAGGTAGCCACGTATAGTGGAATGTACCCACTCCACGTGATAAAGATGACGATGACGCAGTATAGTGGAATGTACCCACTGCACGGGATAACGATGACGATGACGCTGAGGACCATGAAGTATAAGCGCGTTCCTCTATAGTAGTAGTAGTTGTTGTAGTAGGTAGGTAGCCACGTATAGTGGAATGTACCCACTCCACGTGATAAAGATGACGATGACGCAGGATAGTGGAATGTACCCACTACACGTGATAACGATGAACTATAAGCGCGTTCCAGTACAGTGGAATGTACCCACTACACGTGATGACGATGACGCTGATGACCATGAAGTATAAGCGCGTTCCAGACCACACATTCTATTTCTGCCATGGATAAAAACGATCGAGCTTCGCCCACTCATCATCATTCACTTCGTGGATATGGCGTGATTTTTTAGATGCGAAGCATCTTATGCTCGGGGCTCTGTCCCTCCCGTGTCCCCCGTCGGCCGTCCCCCGTCCCGCGTCCGGCCACTTTCATGAAGTAAGGGAAGCGCCCATTATGCGAACTAGAACACTGTAGTAATATGAAGGCCGTCAACCCTAACACAGTCATCAGAGTCATGGCCAAGAACACAGAGAGGCTCCTTAGCAATGGCTAGGCAGGTGGTGTCTGTCGCCCAGGTTGACCCCATTCCTTGAGTCATGGCCGAGAGCACAGAGAGGCTGCTTAGCAGTGGCTAGGCAGGTGGTGTCTGTCGCCCAGGTTGACCCCATTCCCCTAATCTTGCTTGCATGTGTTTGGAGCTGGCTTAGTCCGTCCCGCGTCGCACACCACCACAGCGCGTGCCGTCCCCCTCTCTCTCCTACGCTCACCCCCTTTCTCTCCTCCAGGAATCGTGTACTCTACGGAGCGGCCCCCGCGTCCTCTCCTCTAGGAATACTCTACTCTACGGAGCGGCTCCGGCGTCCCACATCCCCCAGAGCGCATGCGCGTCCTCTCCCCCCTCTCTCCTCTTGGAATCCTCTACTCTACGGAGCGGCTCCCGCGTCCCACACCCCCACAGCGCATGCACGTCCCCTCTCTATCCTCTCCTACGGTCGCCCCCGTCCTTTCCTCTAGGAATCCTCTACGGAACGACAGGTAGTGTGACAGCTGCATACTCCGCTGGGGGCGCCACGGTAGTTCCGCGGTATGAAAATGACGGAGCGCGCGTGCCTCATTCTCTCTCCTGCGCAGCGCCGCGATGAGCGCCCGGACCACTGCCGTGAAATGAGAGCGGCGACTTTCCTCCCGCTCAAGCTAATTATCTCCCCCGCTGCTTCGCATCCACACATGGTTCCCTTTAGCGGGAGATGGGGAATTTTTTTTTCATTCTCTCCGTCAGCTTGCTCCTTTCACACCAAAAATTCTTGCAGGACCATTTGTAGTGAAAATACAGAATGAAGAAAATTAAGTAATTAATGAGACAAATAAAAAAGAAAACATTCGGAGTGCCGCGACGTTCGTACCATTTCATGCCGCGAGTAATATCAAAGGGAACACTGAAACTACATATTAAAGGACACAGTGGCTAAACGCAGTTGACAAACGCTAAAGTGTTCATAATACTAAATGCTAAAGTAGAAAGGTGTCTTTTGCAATTCAATACGTGACATTCACTTGGGTACATTACAAGTGGTCCTTGATTAAATGCGAATTTGGCGTTCCCTGTCATATTGTTCACGACTTTACAACACTGCGCACATGACGTTATGCTAATACTCTCAATGCGAAGAAACAAAGCGACTAAAAAAAAGTTGAGTACTCACATGTAGGTATCGGTATTACACTGCTTTCGCAGCGCTGGCCTGGCTCACAGTACGTGTCCTGCGAACAACACACAGAGTCGATAATACAGCGAAGCTGTGATACCTTTCGTTGATCGCAAAATTTCCTATGGAATGTACAAAGTCACCCTAAATTTTTTTCCCACCCCATAATATGCAGCAGTATAAAAGACTACAAAATGCCTTACTCTCTCCCCTCTCCTTTCCCTCCACCTCCCCATGACTTCCCTTTCCCACCCCATAATGTACATTATATCATACTGCTTTGCATTACTTTCTCCCTTTCTTCTTTGTCTCCTCCTCGGCCTCACTTCTCTTTCGCCAATGGTACAAAAGCAACGCCAAGACTTTCACTCTGTCTTGTCGACGACCGAATTCGCCGTGGTCGCATGAGCCACATCAACTAGACGCGAGTCACAAACCCGCGCCTCTTAAGCCCCAGTGATATAGGCCGAAACCTTTATTGTAAAACTGTACTCACGCCACACTTCACGCCTTTCGGTTTCGGGCGATTGGCTGGGTTGCCCCCCTCTTCCGGGACGACGCACTTGAGCTTCCGTCAGCATCACTGCGAAAAATTGTGACGATGAACTTACACGTAGTGCAGTGGCCCAGGAAGGTAAGAGTACATGCTTTAACTTCCAAACAAACTTTTTAGAATTATTTCATGATACGCAAACATACTTTTCAAGGAAATAGAGGCGTCTTCGTAAAAAAGAAAATTTTCATGTCAACGTTCTGAGCGTTGCTTCAATCTTATATGCAAGTAGTCTGCGCCATGTCCCTATCACTTCACATAGGCATATTGAACCGAATTTTCAAACTGCGGGTTAAGGGACGGCCCCTGTCGGCGTGTCATGTCTCGTGCCAGCGTCACGTAGGTTTGATACATATAATGTGAGCAGGCTGCAAGCTTGGAACGCGAGCGCTTACTTGCCCGTGAACGCCAACGTCACCGACGGGCTAATTCGTCAACGATGGGCTAATTCGCCAGCGCCGGGAGCTAAGATGCACCACGCTTGTGGGAGAAAACAGTAGGAGACCATAGAACAGAAAATAAGTAATCGCAGAGCAAATCTGATAATCAAAAAAAAAATTAGAACAGAAGAGTATATCACACAATCAGAGGAAAGGAACAGAAAAGAGCAGATAAATATCATAGAACACAAAAGAACAGAAAAGAGCAGGTAAACACAAGATAAAGACAGGAAAAGCACAGGTGAATCGATGCTCCGCAGGTCGTGCAGCTTTTACTTGGAGTGGAACTAAATTTCGTTTTTTTTTCTCATTTGCAGATCAGATTCACAAAGGAGGTTAGTTTCAGGCAAACACAAAATCGGCATGCAACTTTTATGAATGTTACCTCATTTTTTATGCAAGTGGCCGGTGCTTTGTTCCTGCCAGTAAGCAAGCCACAGTCAGTAGACATCTGTTAATTGCGCTTCACTTTCACTAAGGTATTTCTCTCATTGCCGCCTTCGGCGGAGTCCTCATAGTGGCATTAAAAAAAATAGTGCCCATCTCCTGCTTTCACGGAAACATTAAAAGAACACGGTCTGCTGTGGCGTATAGTCTCCGAGTCCGGGCACACACGGTCAATTTCGCGAGCCACAAGAAGCCGCTAGAATTCAGAAACTATAGGCCCTTGTGATCTCTTTTATTTCACCGTGTACATGAAAAAGTTTCGCTTGTAATTATTTCTATTTTATCCAGTTCCGATGGCTGATTCTGATCGCTGATTCTTTCAAATATTCTTCATAGCACCTATAGAACTATTATGTGTTTTTTAGTAGGTGTCTCCATCGGTAATATTTGTGAATGCAGACAAGTTTGTTCCGAAGTACTCCTTTTTCGCTTTTTCAGACTGTCCAAAACTAAGGACGCATCACCGCTTGCCGAGTGACAACCGTAAAAGAATTCTACGCTGCGGAACTTACCTTCGGTGCAGAGAAGTACGACTATCAGAACAAGCGCTACTTTCTTCATCATGGCGCTGTCGGTGCTTGCAGGCGAGTGGTGATCCAAGACTGGAAAGACGCGTCTGTCGTGGTCTGTGTTCGGTCAAGGTGGTTTTATTACGGCTCCTGGTAGATGTAGGGACGCTCTACAAAATATCTAAAAAAAAACTGCTAGGTGCCTCCCGAATGTGTGCCAAGTAGCATGTTTATGAAAGATACCTTCATTCGACCTTCTGTGTGTATCCTACGTACATCCTTGAGCACCTGTTATCGAGCCAAAATAATTTGCCTTTTGCTTCCAAAGCTATACGACGTGTCTTGCGGAATGAAAACAACCTTGATTCAATCAAAGGCGTAGACGAGTGTAGTTATCAGCTTGCGCATTTAGAGGAAGTCTTTCAGCTTAGTGCGATTAGCAAGATAGATGACGTGAGTGCGGTGCGCTGTTCCGCCGGCTGTTTTTAATGCTTACTTCACTGGTTGAAAAACAAGCGAGACCATGCAATGAATGCAATGAAATCAATCGTTTGCGATAGTACACTGTTTTCTTCAGCACGTTTTATTTATTTATTTATTTATTTATTTATTTATTTATTTATTTATTTATTTATTTACAATACTTTTAACCCCAATAATAAAGGGGTTTTGCAAAGTATATAACAATATCTGTTATCATACAGCAAAAAATTCTGGCAATATAAAGTAATACAACAGTCTATAACAATGTGAAATACGAATATTTTACATTGCAAATCAAAACGGATGCCGCGGCCTTGTAGAATAACCGAAAGAAAATGAATTATAGTTTAAGCTTAGGCTATTTAACTTGCCCTAAACATGAACTTAGCGCAAGCGCTTTTCTTTCTAACTACTGTACGTTTCAAGTCTGCTTGGCTGAGTAACTGAGTTTTAGATGAGGGACCATAACAATTTTTAAAAAAATTGTACGGCTTTACTTTTAACTCTTTTCAGCTCACGCGTGTCATTCTTTGTAAACTTGCTCCCAAATAACATTGGCGTATTGTAATAATGTAGAAGGCTTGTGCTCAGAGGGTGGAAAAACTGCGTTTGCTAGCAATTTTTTGAAACGACTGTTATTAGGGCAAAACCCTTAAGTGCCCTCACGAAACTCGAAAATTGCCCGCCGGCGGTGTTGGCGTCTCGTGTCGGCGACGTAAACGTGATTAATGACGTCATCAGGACGTCACATAACGTGACGTGGCATGAAGATATCACGTGACATCGTCGCTTAGTCAAAGGTGGGCCGATCACGGAGGCAGTGGAAGACCGGGTGATCTGCAGAACGCTCGCTATGCCTCCGATCCTGGAGGCAATGCAAAACCGCGTTGGGTGCAGAAAGATTTCCGAGGGAGGCGGGTGAGGACCAGTACATTGACTGACGGGAAGATGAGTAGGGTCGCTTTCGCCTCCGAGTCGTCTTAGCAGAAAGAAACAAAGAAAAGAAAGAAAGAAAGAAAGAAAGAGAAAGAAAGAGAGAGAGAAAGAAAGAAAGAGAGAAAGAAAGAGAGAGAGAGAAAGAGAGAGAGAAAGAGAAAGAAAGAGAAAGAGGAAGAGAAAGAGAGAGAGAAAGAGAAAGAGAGAGAGAAAGAGAGAGAGAGAAAGAAAAGAAAGAAAGAGAGAGAAAGAAAGACAGAGAGAAAGAAAGAAAGAGAGAGAGAAAGAGAGAGAAAGAGAAAGAGAGAAAGAAAGAAAGAAAGAGAAAAGGAAGAGAGAAAGAAAGAAAGAAAGAAAGAAAGAGAAAGAAAGAAAGAAAGAAAGAAAGAGAAAGAAAGAAAGAAAAGAAAGAAAGAAAGAAAGAAAGAAAGAAAGAAAGAAAGAAAGAAAGAAAGAAAGAAAGAAAGAAAGAAAGAAAGAAAGAAAGAAAGAAAGAAAGAAAGAAAGAAAGAAAGAAAGAAAGAAAGAAAGAAAGAAAGAAAGAAAGAAAGAAAGAAAGAAAGAAAGAAAGAAAGAAAGCTAAATAAGGAGAGATAAAAGTAAAGGATAGGACGAGAAACAGAGAGAAAGAATAGTGAAGATGCTCAACTTGGTAGCCCTGTAGGCTTAACGGGCTAACTTCCTATCTCTAGGCTATAGCCTTGGGTACTGGTGTGCTAAGAAAGGCCGACCAGCTCCGCTGTTCTTTCAGGCTGGGCACCACTAATGCGAAGTTGCCATAAATATTTTTATTGAACGTATATAACACCCCCTTAAGACCGCCGATATTTCATATATAACAGGTCACATTCCAAACCAGCATTGTAGGAATACGGCAGGAATTAAAGGTCTAATAATAAAAGACCCTCGTCTTAGTGGAGCAAATAATGTCAATTAGTCGGTGAAAAAATCCCGCAAACAGGGGTAGTGTGCTCGAGCCCAGGATCCGACAAAGTGGACTTGTCTTCTTCAAGGCTGGAAGTTCTAGCCTTGAAGAAGACAAGTTCACTCTTCAAATCGTAGGCTCGAGCACACAACCCCTGTTCGCGGATTTTTTTCATCGCAAGCTTCCATCTTTCCCTTCCTGCCGTTTTTTGGATGTAAATTTGTCAGGTGTGTTGAAACAGACGTCTTGCGTCTGTGGGAAGAAAGCCCGCAATCTCGGAGGTGTTCTTGTTTTTTATTACTCCGAAAATGAAGCTTGTATGCGGATGATATCCTAGACAGGAGAATTCACTTGATGTCTATATCACTTCAGACACCTGCAAGTAAATCGAAAACAACTTGTGATATACAGCTATGTGTTGTTACATACGCAATGATGTGTCGTACTGTGGGCAAAACTAGAAATGTGTACTTGTGGATGCTTTACTGAAATGTGAACTTCTGGAAGCAAACTGTAGATTATCATGTCATTTTAACTTGTTTCAGTGTGCTATTATGTTGTTTTTTTTGTAGTTGCTCATTGCTCTTTTTTGTGTAACATATTTTTTTCTTTTTTTTTTTCTTTTTTCGCTGCAGAACGCATAGATATGGAGTAGCTGAGGTAATATGAACCTCAACCTCTCCACAGCAAGATAGGTATAACAGAACAAAACAGAACTGTATGAACAACGATTTACAAAGACGAGTAACACTATACTGGCCAATATTTGGCCAATGAGATGCTGGTTAATGCTACTTGGTTCGATGTACTGACACAGCTAAGTATGAATAAGCCAGCAGGCCAGATATGCTGTCTAGTAGTTAGTGGTAAACATGAATTAGCACGTGTACTTCCCTTTGTTATTTTTAGGTTTCGCGCGAAGGCAAATCAATGAAGCCACACACTTCTGATGCATTTTTTTTTTAATTTTGTGACTTGGTGCCTAATTTTAAATCAACTCGAAACTCTTAGTATTTTTCCTTGAACAAAAGTACTTTTAGCTAGTGCGTTCGTTTGTATGAAATCAAGGTGCTTTACATATTCTGGATGAACTTTTCCTGGCCTGTTGCACTCTTACAGGAAGTTACTACAGCGAAATCTTTATTTCGCTTTTCAGTAAGAGAGCATCGTTCGCATTCTTCTCTTTCGCAGTGTCTCATTATGACATAACAGTGACATAAAGAAATCAATATGATGCACTAGCTTAACCTTTCCCGCAGCGGTGGCATTGCCTATTGTAATAATGATATCTGAGGTTTCACGTTCCACAAACACAATATGATTGAGGAATGCCGTAGTAGAGGGCTCGCGAAAATTTGAGCATCTGGTGTTCTTTAACGTGCACCGTCATCGCATAGTACACGGGCCTCTAGCATTTCATATCCACCGACATGCGACCGCTGCAGCCACGACCGAACCTGCGTCTTTCGGGTCTGCAGTCGAGCTCCGTAACCGCTTTACAACCATGGCAGATGCAGCTTCTGCTGCTGTAAGAAAGCTACTTCGAAACTGTTTCATTCGAATAATGTAATTATATCTGAGAACAGAAATTTTCGCAGGAGAGAGATTTAGCATTGTTTTTTGGATACCTAACTTAACGAAAGATTTGTGGAGCATGCAGAGAACGGAGAAAAAAACTAGAGAAGACTGCATAGCATGCCAAATTGCGCCACACATTTTTTGTTAAGCTGTGCACCAACTCGCTCAACGTTACACTCTCCTGAAGAATACCTAGCTGTTTATTATATGGCTTTTACCTAGGCGAAGGCGCTGTTGAAGTTCCTGCGAGTGACCGGCCTCATTGAACGCTTGTGACAATCCTGTGTTTGTGTGTGTGTGTGTTTCTGCTTCCCCTCCCTCCCTCTCTAGTTCCTCTCTTCCTTGCTTTTCTGTCTCCCTTACCCCTTCCCCAGTGCAGGGTAGCCAACAAGATATTTGTTTTCCGGTTAACCTCCCGGCCTTTCCGCATCCCATCTCTCTCTCTCTTTTACCTATAGACATACATTGGCTGGCTGTATTTTTGCACTTTAACCCATTAAGGACCACGAAAGAACTACTGGTCCGATTTTATTGACATTTTGCTTATTTATTTCACCACAACAGATAACCGCACGTGCAAATTTTCATAGAGTTGCGCGTGTTTGTTCAGGGAGTTATGATACTGTACTATAAAAAGTACGCTGGGCCTTCGAGATAGCAACGGGCAAGGTGACTTAATGCAAGAATGGCAAGTACGATGGGCACTTGCGAAATGAATAACGAAGTTATCTTGGCCCACGCAACTTAATCAAGAACCAGTGCTTTAGGGGAAAGCGTAACGTCACAGTTTTCGCCACACCTTTTCGATGTATTTTGGCAGAATTCAACTGTTTCGCCGGCTTCTTGTGAAAATGTCCGTATGGATAGAGGGTAATAGCAAGCACAGTGGAACCTGGAGAGCTTTGATACTTCTCTTGGGTACAACAAGGCGCAGTCAGTGTTTTGCTGTTATGCGACTGAAGGACAATAGTCAACGCCTAGAGGGTCTGCTAAAACCTCCAATGTGGTAGCAGACCCTTTATGCGTTGTCTTCGGCTATTTCGATCATCTGGGTAAATAGGGACTGGTACCACTTTTTTCTCAGAGATGAAAATTATCTAGTCATTCGCAGCTTGATCGTAAAGCTCAAACCCCCTCATGGCATTGCTACTGCGGATGAAGAAGGAGGACAGTGGCACTGCGTTTTTTTTTTCTTTTCAGTGAAGGGCCACCACGATACAGAGCATAATGACTCAACTGTATAGTTTTTCGTCAGCATAGCAATTATGGTGTTGTTTATGCCATTTTTCAAAAAGAAGCTGCTTTCCTGAGTCAAAACAGAAGTTATCTTACCCACGTTCCTTTCGTTCAATGTTTTTAGATGTGAAGCATCTTATGGCGAAGCTTAATCCGGTGGTGGTGGTGGTGTGCCTCGAGGCTTCACTTACTGCGCATGCGCAAACCCTTTCAAAAAAATAAAAAAACCTCCTCTCCCCCCTCTCTCTCTCCTCTAGGCATCCCTCCACGCGGCAACCACACCCTCTCACTGCGCATGCGCCTCCCCTCCTCTCTCCCCTCCTACGCTCCCCCCTCTCTCCTCTAGGCATCCCTCCCCGCGCTCTCACTGCGCATGCGCGTCCCCCCCCTCTCTGTCCTCTAATACGCTCCCCCCCTCTCTCCTCTAAGCATCCCTGCCCACAGCGTCCACACGCCCACTGCGCATGCGCGTCCCCCCCCTCTCTCCTCTCCTACGCTACCCCCTCTCTCGCCTCGCGACGCCGACGCAGGCAGCGTCTGCTAGCGAGTTTCTTGGTTGAAAAAACCGACTGCTCGCGCTGCACAACCGTTCACTGTCCACCCCGTATATATGGCAATGGATCTTGACCTCCAAGGTGGTGCCGGTGGGAGATTTCTCATGTGCGTTGTTGAACAATAAAAATTCGCAGCGTGCACGTTAACTAAAAGCCGACTGCGGGTCTCTGTGTCTAGTCGGAGTCTTCTGTCTCTCATTGCCCACTAGCAGCGATTGGCATGTTCCAGTAGGAAACACCGCTCCATCACTGCGTGCATTGCGCCTCCTCAGTTTTTCTCTCCTGCGCAACGCTGCGATGAGCGCCAGCGTCAACGCCGCCGCCAGTGCAAGCGTTAGCGCCCGCTGCTTCACATCTACACATGGTTCCCTTTAGCGGGATATGGCGTAATTTTTTTTTTATCGTTAGCAGAGAGCATCCATTCATACCGTCGTCATTCTCCTCCTCCTCCTAAGTTCCCAAGTTAGGGTCAGAATCGCCAATTAAAACACCAAGAGGCTCTCGTATATTCACAGCGACATCTTTCGCAGCCTCGTGAGTCTTAGATAACCGAAAAAACGGCATTCATACCAAAGAAAAGCCTGTTGAATCTATGATGCAACGCACAAGAAGAGTTACATGTATGCTCCCACGAAGTCCCAGTGTACTAAATAAAGTACAGCAACATTTGATTACTCCTCACAGCAAAAGTATGCACTCTGTAGGCTTCTTGCGCTTTGCAGGGATTGAAGTGCTCTTGCTGAAGCAGAAGCAGTCCGTTTTTTCAGCATATAAAATGTAAAACTTGAAATTAATTTAGAAAAAAGTAGTACTGACCACGTGCGTCTAACAGGCTCTCATTTTCCTAAAGTTTGACGGCTCATAAAACAGAAAAAACATAACCGAGTCCATATTCCAAATGAGGATTTTCTTGCTGCAACCCTTGGCATCAGAAATTGTAATGAGCAAGATCAGAATATTCTGTTTTGTATTTCCTACGCCCGAAAAAAGGAAGTGTACTTTTTAAAGTACAGTGGTCCCTAATGGGTTAAAGATACAAGCTCGCTGTTTATGTCATCGCCTTAAAAATACACTGACGACGGAATCTTGAGCAAGATACGACAATATTTTTAGGGTCCTGCTAGTACTCACATTGAGGAATCCTTGGACAGGGAGCTCTGATGCACACAACTTGTTCGTAAACACAACGCTGTCCAAAGCGGCAGATCTGCCTCTGCAAAAGAAGGAATAAAGCGCTGCATGCGGCTTACTAGGTACATGTACAAACTTGGAAATAGTCTTAACAACACTAGCGAAGTTCTTTAAATAGTGTGGTGCATCGCCAGTTCTACACATAAGCACGTAGCCCACCGGCACCGAGCCCTTGTGCAGCTCTTGAAGGAAAGTTACTTAAGTGATCGCCTGCAGATGCGCTGCACTGTGCATGTGTTGTGAATTGAGTGCACACTCATGATTTATCCCCTCATTCTTTTCTCTGCGTGGTGGGTAGCAAGGTGTACTAAGTTTATTTTTACCTCCGTGCATTTCCTATATTGTATCTCACTCTCTCTCTCTATTCAGATCAGAGTTACCTGGCCTTCAAACGTTCATTGCCTGCTTTTCAGAGTTTTGCCTGGCTGCTTCGTTGTAGACTGATCAGTTCTTAGCAGGCTAATGCACTAGCAGCATTCGAATTTCAGGTGTACTAAGCGTCGTATCAGACGCCGCATCGCCTCACTGTTTTCCGTTTTAAACGCTGGTTGTCATCTCAAAATAAATTTGGCTGATCGTATTATCATACGAGGAAGGTCGAAGCGTTCAAGCCAATTGTTGAGTAGATCTTTATAAATGCATCGTTTCAATATCGCTTGACGGCGTTCTGTACGCGGCTGTACGGAACAAGTATCTCCTTTCGCCAGTTGGATAGGTAGTTCACCATTAGGGAATTCATAAAGCGTAAGACGCACGATGACTTAATGAACTCACGCCACATCTACGGCCGATTCCTGGTCGCCCAAAGCCTCCGCCACCTGGAAACAGCTGAGCTTCCACAAGAAATACTGCAAGAAATTCATTTATATGTATTAGAATGAAGCTTGCCATCCAAATATAAGCAGCTGAATGCTACCAAGAAAAAAAAGAAAGGTTGATTTTAGGAAGAAGGCAGCTTTTTAGAGTTTGATAGACACCCCAGTCAGTCCAAGGAAGCAGTGACACATCCAAGTGCGCGTTCTTTCTAATAAGAGAAATCGGTTGAGCGGACCAAGTTTACAGAAGATGACTGAGAATCGCCGAAGCAATCTAAAATTCTGTAATATTTTACAGGATCTATGAAATGGGTCATACTTGTGCTGACAGAAGTTAGGGGACATCTGCCTTACCGAATTTTTTTTTTCTTTTTTTTCACTGCGCTAATGCTCTAGGAACGCACCGAATCGAAAGCAACGGAACAATGCCCCGTGTATCATTCCACCTGATTCTACAAACACAGTAACCCATTGGCGTAAATCATGGGAGGGTCAGGGGGGTCGGACCCCCCTTGTGTTCAGCCTGGGGGGGACACCCCTTGCAAGTGTCCCCTCTTGAGATTTAGCTTAAGACCGTCATGTATTGGAGTTAAGTATAGCACATTCCACTTTTTTCAAAGGCTGATTATTTTATAACGTGTATCTGCGCTCAATACCCCTCAGCTGTGTGAGACTTTCGAAATCGCAAAAGCCGCTCGACCTGTTCCAAGAACACTGATAGAACAATGCGATTACTCCAGCTCGGACCCTATGCTCGTTTTTTTAAAGACGATAGTCTTTCTTAGGATACCTAAACGGAGAAATCTTGGTCTGTCTGTCCGTCTGTCTGTCTGTTTGTCGGCACGTCGCACGATTCAACAGGCTGGCCAAAGTTTGACTGCTTTCTGAACGCCCATCCAACTTGATCGGTCGTTTTTGTGCATACTTGTGAACATTGTCGATCAAAAAGCAAATATTACGCATATCTGAGGCGCAACAACAATACGGAAGTATTAAGTGGTGTGTTCTTTTATAGAAAATACATAGATACTTAATTCTGAAGACCCTAGCGCCTAAGAAAACAGCCTAAGAAAAGGCTGCGCTGAAAATGCGGACTGCCTTGCAAAAGCGAAGAGCCGTCGTCTATCTCCGAGGTCGCGCGAAGCGCCGCGTGTTTCATCCGACGCGCGATAGCTGGCGCAGTCTGCCCTCGTCGCTGCAAACTAGAGAATCTCTTTTCGTGGTCGCTCTGCGCGCCTTCTCAGCTTTTTACACGCTGCCAAAAACACCGCGCTTGCGGCGAGAAGACGCTTGGTCATGCCAGGACGGAAATGGTCGAGAACAGCATCACAGGTGGCCGCGGATGAGACCGGCAGAAGACTATCGTCTTTCGATGACATTTGCAGCGAAGCACGCAGATACGCGGCCAATTTTTTTAACTTTATTTCGAAGCATGACTAAATTCTGATGAATATAAAATACGACCCCATATTTAACAAACAAAATGGCCGCCGTGGTCTGATTTGTGTCCCCCCCTTGTGATTTTTCTGGATTTACGCCACTGCAGTAACTTGTCCTAACCAGGCTGTGTTCACACTCCCGTTGTGCTTGTTGTCCAAAGTGCAGTGCACATCATTGCAGCCAGGCAAGCCACGCTTTGAAAAGGCAGCTTGTGCTCCACGACAGCGTCAATATTTACGCGTATTGACGCACAGTTACAGAAATCCTGTCATAAAGTCATAAAATTTTGGTGAGGATGTGCCGCGGTCGATATTCAATACCTATTTTTAATTCTCCTCAATTGAGCACGGGACCCGTCCTTGTCATTTGTTTCATCGTATATATATATATATATATATATATATATATATATATATATATATATATATATATATATATATATATATATATATATATATATATATATATATATATATATATATAGCTGTGTGTGTGTGTGTGTGTGTGTGTGTGTGTGTGTGTGTGTGTGTGTAGGCACCGTTTAGGCGCGGTAAGGATGCCACATATTTGATGGAGTTACAGTGTGAGTGGCAATTCACATTTCTTGCACTGACCAGTACACAAGCACCCCATAAAAGAGGAAAAATGGCTTCTGGGCGCAGAACGTAAAACGACAAAAACTAAGCTCAGCTGCGCGTTTTCGGGGCACTGGATTCTATTATTATGATTATCAGCATACTCGTGTCCAATGTAGGACTAAAAGCTCTCGCGAACTATGTACAATTGCCCCTCCCAAGCGCTAGCCGATTGCATGTCATGCTTGTGAACTTGAATTCCTCACAATACATGTATCTCCGCCATCTTTGAGTGCTTTTCTTATCTTGGCATCAATTATATCACTCGAATACACCACCAGTTGTATCCCCTACGTATTATAGGGCTTTATAGCGTTTCTGAATACCGACCTTCCGAATGAGTAAGCTCATTAAAAGATACTGAACGCTTTAACCTTACGAATAATTGAAAAAGTAAGAGAGAGGCCCAGAACTAGATCAACCCATTGTGCAAGTAAACCTTTCCCTCGCAGACCGCAAAGCAACACCTACCAGATGACAGCAACATCACGGCGAGCAAGATGGCGGAGTTCTTCATCGTCGCAGTCTTTGCGCCAAGCAAATGGTGACCTAGACAGGAGGCGAGGACTCCTTATATCGGCTACCGGACGTTCGACCGAGGCATCCTGTGTTCGGTCGCGCACCTTGCACGTGTTCGAAGAAAAAAAAATCCGAAGGCACGTGTAAGCAAAGGCTAACTCCCATCTCCAGGAAGTTTATTTTCCGCATTTAAACCGCGGCTACGAAGTGGCTATAACTGTGAGATGCACGGGTATTTCCGAGGGAAGAACGTGACAGGGCGTAGTTTAAGTTTCTATAAGCAGAGGCAACGGATGTAATTGCAGCTAATTGGACGTGTCAACGCAAGCCGAAAGGGGAAAAAATCCCGCTAGGCTAATGTTTTCTTTCTAGAAAACATTGTAATACGCAGCGTCACACAGAGTTTGATACCAGCAGAGAGCAATGCCTGAACTTTTTTTTTTGCAAACGACTATCCGCCAAAGCCTCCATCGCTGGTATCGCGTCAGTTGTGTTGATAAGCGAAGATCATGAATGTACTTGAGCTGTGTAATCTGCGAGATAACGGAGTACGGAAGTTTCTGATGGAGTTCACGTAATAAGGTTTTCAATATCATAAGACACCAAAAGAGTATAAGCTATGGTTAGACATGGTAAAGCCCAATTTTTTTTTGCGCTAAAGTCTTTTTTTTCTCTAATTTATCGACTAATGCAGTGCGGAATGACTTATTGCGGTCGGTTTCAGTTTTACGCACAGGATAAGCCATAGGTAATCACGTCTACACTGCTGCTGCTAAATTGGCATTTCATTTGTAACAGTCAGGTGAAGGCAACACGAATAAGATATTGTCACTCTTTCGTGACGATGCAGCAGCCTACATCATCTTTTCGAATGCTTATTGGTGCGTTTTTTTCGCGACATCATGGCGCTGTCTGAGTCCAGCAATGTTACTCGTCGATGAAATGCCTGCATACGCAATGAAAGCAGCAAAGAAAAGGGTCCAGGAGTGCTTCTGCGCCAGCAATCACTGCATCGTTGCTCCCTTTCACGTGTAAAAGCACTTGTTTGCAAACTATATGAAATCTAGACGCAGCTTAGCTGCGTCTAGATTTCATATAGTTTGGAAACAAGTGTTTTCACTATCGGAAATCTACACGATATGAAATCTAGACGCAGCAACAGAAACGTAAAAGCGCATGCCTATGTTACATTTCGTATAACATTTGTTTTCCAAAGAGACCAAACGTGGGCACGCACCTCTTTTGCAATGACTGAGACCTTCGCTAATTTTTTTATTATATTTATTACACAATTCCCGCGCATTTTTAAGTTTATCTGAAGGTTTTTGAGGT
>JALIZH010012388.1:0-58146 GCA_030522465.1 Rhipicephalus appendiculatus | reverse complement strand
CGACAGCCTCCCGGGAGATTTGAAGATTTTCCTCCCATTGAGGAGCGAGGAGACCAACGGCGGAGCCAGGGCGTTACCCCCTCGCTCGGAGTCGGCTGGCCCAAGGTCACAATGCGGCTCAAGGCCTGGTTATCTCCCGCCGCAAACAACATGGGCGCAGAAGGCTGGTGGCGTGAAAGCACAGCAGGTAAGTGGGGGTAGTCCTGCAAGGCAGCCGGGCAGTGAGGAGCTTAAACAGATCAGAGAGGAGAACTCTCTTCTAAGGGAGATGGTACTGACACTGAAAGAGGAGATCGGAGCGCTCAGGAAGAGTTTGGAGGTCGCTAGTAAGTCGGCTCCTGTTGCTATGGAGACTTCTCCAGGTCCTGTAGGTCGCAAACGTAAAGCGGTGGGTGATGTAGCCGTTTCGGACAAGGACGGTTTTGAATCGTTTCGGGAGACTATGGAGAAGTCGCTAGCGGAGATCACGAGCATACTCCAACAGCTTCGAGTAGATGTAGGGGAGCTCAAGAAGCAGAGTGCTGATCACGGCAAGCGACTTGGAGCATTGGAGACTAGGACCGATGAGGTCCAAGTAGTGACACCAAAGGAGAAATGCCGGATTCCACACCTTCCTTCGTCACAGTCTAAGGCTGGGGCGGATGGAAACTCAAAATTTGGCAATAAAAATGGCGGGACGAAATAAGCAGCACCCGGCACTTCCGCGTGTGGCAGTGGAACTGCTGGGGGTTTCAAAGAAAAAGAGCCGCATTGTGCCAGTTTATTAGAGCTAGAGAATGCAAGCCGCATGTCCTGTTGCTGCAGGAGACTCTCCTAGAGGAGGGGATTACTCTCTCTGGATATGAGACTTTCTGCTGCAGACAGGATGATGGCAGGGGGATAGCAGTGTGTGTTTCCAAGCAAATCTCGGCTCTCGCCCATCACGATCTCGACAAGCGATTTAAATCAGAATATCAGTGCATTGAGCTTCTTCCCGGGAGGCGACTGCTCAAGGGGTTGCTAATTTTACATGTTTACAGTTCTCCGAAACGTTCGCAGGACCGTTTTTACGCGCTTATTTCAAAGGCTATCAGGCTCGCAAACCGCAGTGGCATTCCACTTTTGGTGTCTGGCGATTTTAACGCGCCACACACTGCGTGGGGGTATCCGAAAACTACAAAGAAGGGTGACTCACTTTACAAGAGCACACACGACTTAGGTATGGTTATGCTGACTGATCCCCGTTATCCTTCGCGAATTGGCAACTCAGTTTGTAGGGACACCACTCCTGATTTGACTTTTACAAATTTTCAGGATCACTGCGAGTGGACTAATTTATATGAAGACTTAGGTAGCGACCATTATATACTAGAAACTACGCTGTCGGCAACTGTCGCAGGCAGCAGGAAACACACTATTGTAGATTGGGATTTTTTCCGCGAGATACGTAAGGATGGGGGCTGTTGGGAGAGTTTTGAAGATTGGAAACAGAACTTATATAGCGACGTTAAGAGGGCCACAAAGGTCATAGAGACGCAGCCAGAGATCGGGACCATGGATAGCAAACTTGCCCACCTCTTCGAGGCCAGAAATGGCCTTAGGGAAGCGCTGGAAACAGCACAAGCTCAATCGGCGGTTAAGGCGAAAGATTGCTGAAATTAACAGGGAGATCGAGACTTACTCCCGCGCAGCTCGAGAGAGCCCGATGGGAGGAGACGTGCAACATGGTAGATGGACAAATGCGTGTTGGGGGAAAATGGAACCTACTCAAACATCTCATGGGACCTGAAAAAGCAAAGGTAGTCAGTGCAGGGCGGTTGATCACATAGTCAGCGTGGCACTCAGAGACAGCTCAGAAAAGGAGGTTTGCGACATGCTTGCAGGCAAATATTTGCCGCTTAGAGGGGTGGATCCGCCCGCTTTGAAGCCCCCCCCCTTTATAGCGGGCGGATACAATCTAAGCTTGATGAGAATATCACCACAGCTGAAGTTCGGATGGCGCTAATGGATCTCAATGGAAGGTCGGCACCCGGGGCTGACCAGATTACTAACAAGACTTTGAGGAACCTGGATGACGCTTCAATTGACTTTCTCACCGACCTTTTTAACGAACACTGGGCCAATGGCACTTTCCCCGAGGAATGGAGACATGCGGAGGTGGTCCTGATTCCTAAGCCGGGCAAAAAGCCCAGCCTTGACAACCTCCGCCCCATTTCAGTTACATCTTGTGTTGGAAAGGTCTATGAACACGTCTTGAATAATAGGTTCTCTGCGTTTATCGAGGATGAGAGTCTCCCTCCCTCCGAATATGGTGGGTTTCCGCCCGCATCTCTCAACGCAGGATGTGATGCTTCTCCTTAAATCACACATCATTGACGACAACACTCGCGATGCCAGGGCTATACTTGGTCTCGATCTGGCTAAGGCTTTTGACCACATCTCTCACGCCCATATACTGGAATCCATAAACGACATGAACCTTGGTGCGCGATTTTTTAATTTTGCCGCAACTTTTCTCAACGAACGAACGGCCACTCTTAAGTTGGGGGAGCTGAAGTCGGAAAACTACGAATTAGGCTCGCGTGGAACCCCTCAGGGGGCAGTCGTCTCCCCCGCTTCTTTTAATATTGGCATGGCTCGCCTTGCTCGCGAACTGGACGAACTCGAGGGATTGGAAAGTGCACTCTATGCAGATGATATCACGGTCTGGGTTCGTGGCGGTGCCGTAGGACACCTTGAGGATCGATTGCAGGAGGCGGTCAACACGGTTGAAAGGAATATCAGTCGTATGGCCTTAACGCTCTCAAGTAGCAAATCAGAACTATTAATATACAAGCCCACCAGAAAGGGACGGCGACCCAAGGACTGGGTCCCCCCGAGGAGGTGGATGTGACATTGTTGACTGCTAGCGGGGATAAAATTCCCAAGGTTAGCTGCATCAGAATATTAGGTATGCTCATCTCAGCGAATGGCTATAACACGGAAACTCTACGTAGATTAGAGCAACATACAGCGGCTACGCTTCGCCTCATCATCAGAGTATCTAACAGGAGAGGAGGCATGAAGGAGGACAATCTTCTTCGCCTCTTTCATGCCTTCCTCCTGAGTCACGTTCATTATGTTGCGTCTATGCATAAGTGGCTTGCTGCAGAAAGGAACAAGCTCAATGTACTGATCCGTAAAACAGTTAAAAGGGCACTTGGCCTTCCAACTCCGAACTAGCACTCAGGGGCTTTTAGCATTAGGACTACACAATACGCTGGATGAAATTATAGAGGCTCAACGCACGGCGCAGATCTCTCGCCTCTCGGTCACCCGGGCGGGACGGGAGATTTTGCGGCGTGCCGGAATTTCTACCATATTGCAGGAGGAGCGGATGATCTCGCTTGGCTCCGCCGTTAGACAGGTACTCGTGGTTACCCCTATTCCTAGGAATATGCACCCACAATTTAACATCGGAAGGAGACGGGCTAGAGCCAAGAAACTTTTGGAACAGGTACACTCAAAGTCGGGATCGTCGACCTTCACGGACGCTGCGCGTGCGGATAGGAATCGTTATGTGGCCGTTGCGGTCTCTGAGCAAGGTACACTAATGTCGGCATGTTCTGTCGAGGCAACCTCCCCGGGAATAGCTGAACAGGTATCCATCGCACTAGGGCTTTTGGACTCCTCACGTTGTCAAATTTATTCTGACTCACGTTCGGCGGTTAGAGCCTTTGCCTGTGGCAGGGTCTCCCCGCTTGTTGCTAGGATTCTCAGAGGTAAGACCATTACTCCACACGAGATCATTTGGTTCCCGGCCCATATGGGCTCCACGATCAGCGGCATCACCAACTCCAACGAATTGGCCCACGCCCGGGCGCGAGGACTAGCCTTCCGCGCGGGGCTTCACGGCCCTGGCTCGTTGGACCGCTCCGCCCCGCCCGGGGCCGATCCTCCGGATGGGGGTGCGGCTGATCGAGAGTCGCGGGACGTCCTCGCTACGTACAATGAAGTCACTTCGCACTATCGCTTGAGTCGTAGGGTCTTTCCTCCACCCCATTCGCATCTTACCAGAGGACAAGAAATCACGCTCAGACTTCTACAGACAGGGGTTTACCCCTGCCCAGATACCGTTTCAATTTATACGGATATATCTCCTAACTGCCCGGACTGTGGGTGTGTGTGCACATTTGAGCACATGATGTGGGACTGCCCCCACATACCCAAGGAACTCAAGGCGCAAATCCTCCCGAGACAGGACTTTTATTCCGCCATCAAAAGCACGGATCGTCACCGTCAGCTTCGGGCAATCCAAGGGGCCCATGATGCCGCGGGCAGGTACTTCCTGCCTGTTCCAACGTGGGAGCGGCCCGCAGGGGGGTCGGGGTAAAACCCGGCTCTCCTCCCTCGGTGCTCAATAAAGTTATTTATCTATCTATCTATCATGTGGTGTGCCGTGATGGCAGCCTCATCGTCATCACACAGGGAGATACTGCTGGTTACGCAGGTGGCTACTACGTACTACAAACTACAAGGGGACGCCGGAGTGAATGATGATGAGTGGGCGAAGCTCCGGAGGTACATCATCAAAGACGTGATGGTGGTTGGTTGCATGTGGTCAAACGATATGCACGTGAGACCATATCGCGATGCCATGTGTTGTATGGCATCGCGATCGTCATCGTCATCAGCGTCATCGTTATGACGCATAGTGGGTACATTCCATGTGGTGTGCCGTGATGGCAGCGTCATCGTCATCACACAGGGAGATACTGCTGGTTACGCAGGTGGCTACTACGTACTACAAACTACAAGGGACGCACGACCCACGGCATAAGGAGCTTCGCCCCTAAAAGTCACAGTTTCGCCGTAAGGGCGAAGCAATGCATGCGATAACAAGAAATGAGAATGTGACACGAAGAACGACAAGCAACTCGATACTTGTAGCGCACCGCTGAAGCACAAAGACGGACGCTCGACAAGAACGCGCAGGTATACACAGGACAAGCGTGAACTAACAACTATTACAGTTATTACGTCTTTGTGTTTGAGGAATGCGCTGCAAGTGTCGACAATGCAGACATCAACGTCCTTACATATTTCTTGTTCTTTTAAAATGCGGCGCGTGAACTGACCCCCCTGTGTCTCCTGCCACGTTGCCTGAAGGGCAGTTTTGAAATAGAAAGAAAATGTAGGAGCGTTGCGTGATAGAAAACACACTCAAGCTCAAGATTTTCGTATCGTCAGCGGTAAATGGTGAATATAAATTGCTTGCTGTTAACATGCCGGCGTAAGCATGGTGCGTGGTAGAGTTGTCTAAGGCGGCGCGCTATGGAGCGAGGCGTCGCCGGTTCGAGTTCCCGGTCAGGTGCTTCGGATTTTTTTTCGGCTTATTTATTTTTCTTTGTGCCTTTTTTATATATATTCATACATATACATATCTGGGACATGACGGCGACGGCAAAACTCCGCCGAGAGTGTCCATATAATTGCTACCGCAATAAAAAAAAGAACGCCGGGAACACCTTGGGTCAGATGTCACCACGTGGCAGGAAACACAGAGGATCCACTGCACGCGCGGCGGTTTAAGAGAAAGAGATACCTAATAGTGTCTAGTTCTGCTTTGTGGACACTTGCAGCGCGTTGCTCAAACAATATAAGACGTAACAGCTGTGACAGTGGTTTGTTCACGCTTGTCTTGTGTATGCCTGTGCGTTCTTGCCGAGCGTCCGTCTTTGCGTTTAAGCGGCACGCTACAAATATCAAGCTGCTTGTCTTTCTTCGTGTGATATTCCAATTTCTTTCTATCGCATTCATTGCTTTTCCCTTGCGGCGAAACTGTGCCTTTCGAGAAAATGCACATTTTAATAAATAAAATCCTATGACTGTCACAGTGCTGTGATTTTCGTGCAGGAGCTCTAAGCCAACGCGGAAGCACTTTGCCGCAGCTAAAATGACATTGAGGTGACTAATGAACAAAACACATTTAGTAAATTTTCAGTTATTGGCTTCACAGCGGTTGTTCATGTTAATATGTTGTAGTCTGTGAAATTTTATGTCATACCGATTATTTCGGGATCACAAAAGATTCGTGCAATTTTTAAGATTCTTTATCGGTATTTTACTTGCGATATAGAAACTGACCGCGCCCTGCACGCACGAAACGTGGATGATGTGCTACATCAGACTGAAACGTCCCTTGATGAGGAAGTGATAAAACTAATTCAAGGCGCGTCGAAGCAGACCCTGGTTAGAAAAAAAAAACGTCAACTGGCCTGAAAAGCACAAAGAGCGCGCTTATTCATTGTGTGCAATTTGTGGCGCTTTGCTGTTTCTTTTTTAGTTGTAGGCAGATGCAAATGCCTAGTTCCTGCCCCCATAGAGTTTCCTATAAGTACACTAGAGGGAACTCTGGTGCTAGTGTCTATGGGGGCTGCAACACACGGCGCTTCAGCCAGGATGGGAATCATGGGTAGTACACAAATTTGCCTAGTCTTGCCTAGTCTTAGTTCTTTTGGCTGCGTGTGGCCTGAATTCGCTTTGCCGCAATACGAAGTACAGCAAAGGTTTAGCAGTTACGCTTCACCACCTTGACCTTTTTAGGCTCACAAATTCAAATACGCTCACAAAGTTCACAACGGACCATTCTTTTATCCGAAACAAAACAAAAACGCAACAATAAACAAATCCACAAGTGCGTTCGAAGCCGGAAGCACGAAGACTAGGCAAATTTGTGTACTACCCATCATTCTCATGGTGGCTGAACGATCGCAGCGCCAGAGTCCTCTCTAGTTAATTTTATGAAACTCTAAGCCTGCCCCTAGAGGCCAAACCACATACAGCGTTATTACTTGCTTTTTCTGGCACTGTCTCTCTTGGCGTGATCACGTGAACGCCGCCACAAAGGGCGGTCGGCCACATGAGAAGCGCTGAGGCCATCGCCAGCTCCGCGTTGCATGATGTGACTAGGGGGAATGAATGTGAAATATGACAACGCAGTGTGCAATTTACGTCATTGGTTCATTAAGAAGTACGCCTGGTTATAGCCTTTTTTTGTGTCAATACAGCTTTGTAGCACGAAAAATGAGGCGCAGTGCTGTCGAAAGTTTATTCTTCTTTATTTTAATGTAGCGCCAGCTATTGAATTTAAGAACCATGAACTCGTAACATATGGCCTGCGAGCTTGCAGTAGTATTCATTGTCGCACATCTTTGAGGCCACGTATGCGGCCAATACAGCCATTCCTGCCAGTGTTGCGGAATGGTCGCCTCCATTCCATTCCAATTCGATTCCGGGGAATTAGAACTTCAGTAGCACGGCTAATTGGGCTAGTTGGTATTGGTTCATCTTTTAACTGAATAAGGGCGCACACAGACACGGACACTAGCAGAAGAAAATGCACACAACATAAGCGCCACTAGCAACTAAAGTTTATTCGAAAGAACTATTAGAACTTACCGCAATTCCATTCCTTTCAATTCCTCGGAATGAAAAAACCTAGCCCATTCCCACTCCGGGAATGGCCGGGCTGTTCACGCACGGCGCTCACATGTGGCGCCGCAAACAAGTGTCAAAACGAGGCGCAATCGCCATTTTATAGTTCAGCTATAAATAATACTGGCCAGCAGAAGGCTAGTGTCCCTTCTCCTATTGACGCCGACGGTCATGTCTATCAGCCGACGAGAACGTAGAGATGTTCCAGTACCACTGTACTTAGGTACGCACTCTGTAATATGCTCTGTGCCGATTTCTCCGCAGCTTCATCAAAGCAGAACGGACAAGAAGAATTAAAAACTCACAGGGTCCCTTATCCATTCGCATAGGATGACTCGTAGGGGAAAGTCATCATCTTCTTTTAAAGACGATAGTCTTTCTTGGGATACCTAAACGGAGAAATTTTGGTCTGTCTGTCTGTTTCTCTGTTTGTCGGCACGTCACACGATTCAGCTGGTTGGCCAAACTTTAACGCCCTGCCTTACGACCTCCAATCTTGACCAAGGAGCATGTGTTCATACGGGTGAGCGTGGGCAATTAAAAATCAAATATTACGCATACCTGAGGCACAACATCAATACCTTAGTACTATTCACAGTGTTCCTTTAAAACAAAATCTATAGATACGTAATTATAAAGATCCTAGTGTTTATTACGCGGCGCTGCTGTGTACAAAACAAGTCTCCGCCCAGTGATTTGACTTCGACGCTGTGGCTGGCTGTGGTGCTGCCACCTGGCAGCAGCATTGTTCAACACAAGCCGATGTTCCCCGGTAGCGCTGTAGATGGCGTCCTCTTCTGTTTTATCAATGCCAGCCAGATGCGGCTGATTCATCGTAGAAGAGCGCTGTCTCAGGCAAGGCAAAACATATATGGCCGCTTGATGAAATACGGCCCACTCTACAAGACATGATCAGAGAACGCAGAGAAAAGACCGACGACCAAATTTCAGCGGAGAAACGCCGGCGTCCGTCTAAGCGCGCCCGGAAAACGTCCGAAAAACGAGCCCAGCGGCTAGCCCAGCTATTAAATTGTGGTACTCATGCCGCTCATGCAGTGCAGTCGGCACAAGACTATCGTCTTTCGACGACATTTGCAGCGAAGCACGCAGATACGCGGCCAATTTTTTCTTCTAAGTCTATTTTCTTCTAAGTCTACTGCATTGATTACATAAGAAAGGAAACTTGAGCTAATTGGTACGTATTCATACTTGGTTGATGCAGCGGTCGCGGGCCGAGGGCGACGAATGGCAAGCACGGGACAGGCGCTGCGTCAATCAAAGTTATTGTATTGATCCTGCCCCGCACTACGAAGCTTTCTGCACCTCCTGCGACGTTGAATTGCCTGCTGGCACATTCGACCGAGCAATGAAGTCATGTGACGACGTCATCATGTGACATCATGTTAAGTCGTCATTAGGACGTAAGCACTGTCAACGATTAATGAAGTCGTCGTGAAGTTGCCTGTGACGCCCCCCTGACGTTGTCGGGTGCTCAGCTTCAAAGCAGCAAGAAACGCACGTGTTTTAGAGCTCGAGAACAGAAAGTGGAGTGTCGTCTTATTCACAGGCGAGACGTATTTCACAGCTGTTGGGATCACTCTGTAGCTTCCAAGAAAGAGGAAGGCCCAAATACCTACCCCACGGCGAGGGGAGCCGCTGAAAAAGTAGAGTACCTAGTCGGGCTAGTTGGCTGACGTTGGTCGCGAAGGCTTAGTTCCGCTAAACGGACACGGACACAGAAAGGAGAACTCGGCACGTGAGTAGACTCACAACTGTCCAGTCTTCTTCCCTCTTCTGTGTCCGTGTTCGTTTAGCTCACTTGAAAAGCCTGTACGAAGGGAAGCGATCACCCTCCCCTCACTTCAACATTCACTAATTACGAATAGCTCAATACGCAGGTCGGAGACGCCATCTACTACATCGCTCCATATTTTTACTTACTCTGTCAGTGACATCACGCGTTCAGATTTTATTGCGATAGCAATTATATGTACACTCTCGGCTGATTTTTGCCGTCGCCGTCTGCCGCCGCCGTCACACCTCAGATATGTATATGTATGTATATATATATAAAGAAAGTCATAAAGAACAATAGATCAGAAGAAAAATTCCAAGGCACGCGACCGGGTATTCGAACGAGCGACCCGTCGCTCCTCAGCCTGCTGCGCTAGCCAACACGGCCACGCACCATGCTCGTGCCGGCGATAATAACAACGAGCTATTCATAAGCACTACGCCGATCTCGGAGCAGCTTGAGCGTGTTTTCTGTCACGCACCGCTCTTACATTTTCTTTCAAAGTGAAAACTTTCTTTTGAGCCGCGAACGAAAAAGTGGTCCCCTTCTGTACCTCCTCATGATGTAGAAGGAAAAAAAGAAAAAGAACACCGCGCACACTTGGAGTCAGACGCCACCGCGTGGCAGGAGACGCAGAGGGGTCATTCCACGTGCCGCAGTTTAAAAGAAGACATATCAAACAGCGTCGGCTTGTGCATTGTGGACACTTGCAGCGCGTCGCTCAAACAGAAATACGTAACAACCGTGACAGTCGTTAGTTCACGCTTGTCCTGTGTATACCTATGCGTTCTTTTCGAGTGTCCTTCTTTGTGCTGCAGCGGCGTGCTGTAAGTATCGAGCTGCTTGTCGTTCCTCGTGTGACATTCTAAATCTTGCTATCGCATTCATTGCTTCACCCTAGTGGCGAAACTGTGATTTTTTTGTTCCTCAAATACGGAAAAGAGCTTTCCAAACTCAATGGGCCGTTTTGTTTTTTAAAAATAAAAAAAGAGGAGTGGACGAAAATTGCAGCGACATTTGACGGAGACACACGTATATACGCCACTAGTTCGTCGTACGCATAACGCCAGTCTGCATGAGCCGCAGTGCGGATGTCACAGCACGTCGAGAAAAACCGGAACGAAAAGAAAAAAAAAAAACGAAAAAACATGCGATCAGTAACATCAAGAAAAGCAGTGCTGCTGGCGTCGCGCACCTGCTCTGAGGATCCAACACGCCGAACGGCAATGAACCCGTGAGCTATTTTCGGTGTAGAGAGCAATCGAATACTGTGCTATACAGTCATAAATAATAATTATATCTGGGATTTAACGTCCCAGAACCACTATATGATTATGAGAGACGCCGTAGTGGGAGGACTCCGGAAATTACGACCATCTGGCGTCCTTTAACGTGCACTGACATCGCACAGCACGCGGGCCACAACCATTTCGCCTCCATCGAAATGCGACCGTCGCGGCCGGGATCGAACCCGCGACCTTAGGGTCAGCCGCCGAGCACCTTAGCCACTGCACCACCGCGGCGGACTGTGCTATACACTCAGAATAACCGCTTAATTACACCGATGGCAATGACACCTTCACATTCAAAAAAATTTCAAGGACACTTTGTACATTCCAAAGTGTGTTCGGGGAAAGTTTCTGGCCATTCGACTGACTATGCCATGTCTTTTCGTTTATTGGACGGATGGACGGACGGACGGATAGACGGACGGATGGACGGACGGATGGACGAACACACGGACGGACGGATGTACATGGATGGATGGAAGGACGGATGAACACGAACGGACACGAACAGACGGATGGACGGACATGGAAGGACGCACGGACACGAGTGCATGGACGAACGGACGGACGGACGGATGGAGACGGACGGACAGACGGACACGGACGGGCTGTCGGACGGATGGACACGGACGGACGGTCGGACAGACAGACGGAGAGACACGAACGGACGGACGGACCCGGACGGACGGTCGGACAGACGGACACGGACGGACGGACCGACACGGACGGACGGACGGACACGGGCGGACGGACGGACGTGAGCATGAAACACTAAAGGGTCAAGGCAGCCTGAAGGGATTGGCATTTTGAATTGAGCTCCTCCCCGATCTTATGCGTTGGCTATTACCTTGTGCTTCTACGCGAAGAAGCTAATCAATTCGAACTGGGCTACTATATTATCGTTAACCAAGAAAGAAAAAAAAGCAAGAGGAATAAAAAAGCTCGCAAGCAGAACAGCTAGCGTGAACGTCAATCACTGTGGCCACTGCTGTGGAAATGTTGACAAACAACGCCATTCACGCGCACGAAGGTCCGCAAAAAAAAAAAATATTGCACACATCTCCCCGCAAAGGGATCCCTGAGTAACATTCGAAGCAGCTCATGGGTCGACTTAAAGTTCCGCAAATAGTTGCCATTGAAGTTGCTCTTTATTTGCTTATCATCACCGCTGATGCCGTTTCGCTGCAGCTTCCGCTTGTCTGAGTTGTTGCAGCGCAGCCGCGCTGCGATACACCGTGTCTTCGTTCATAGCGAAGTGCACTCCATGATGTCGAAAGAGAGAGAAAGATCTGCGATACCAAGGCGTTGGACTGGGCTAGTTGGTACATTGTCACAAAGGATAAAACCAGCGGAAAACACAGGACACAGCGAAAAGAAGTCGGGGAGGCAGGCTGGCACTTACAACTGAACTTACAACTTGAACTGGCACTTACAACTGTTCAGTTGTAAGTGCCAGTTCAGTTGTAAGTTCAGTTGTAAGTGCCAGCCTGTCCCGTAGACTTCTTTTCGCTGTGTCCTGTGTTTTCCGCTGGTTTTTATCCTTTGACAGAGAAAGAGCGCGCTCTGGGGGAGCTAGATCGTGAACTACAGCGCCGCTAGCGGTCTCCACTCAATCCAGTACACGGGGGCAGCCATCTGCCGGGCGCTCCGAGTACTAGCGTGAGGACGATGGACACCAAGGGACATGGCTCGACCATAAGCTGCGTCGCATCTAAAAAAAAGAAAGCGAAAGACGCCGTGTGCGAGCACTTCTATACATAATGGCACATAATGGCCGAATAACGTAAAACTCATATTCAGCTCACGGCGTTCACAAGGCAGTCTTGTGCCGTCACGAGGGCAGTATATATTTCCATACACACGTTCCCCACTCAAGTGAAGGCCGTGTGAGCTCGTTATTATTTTTTACTTGGTATGGCTGCGAAAGCGACCGGTTGTGATGTCTACTAACACGTTCGATTTTATAGAAACAGGTGTTCGCGACTTGACTTGTCAGCTTGCCGCGAGAGTAAAGCAGGCCAGCGTTTGCACGCGCGGAGATACAGGACGCCGTATGCGCAGGAAAAACGGCGCACTTCAGGCGACCGTATTCACTTTGGTGGGCCCGTCCCCTCCCTACTTTACTGAAACAAAGCGAAGACGCGTAATCATCTATGAAGGAGTTAAGAACGAGTTACTAAGTCTCTCTCTACCTTCTTCGCATAAAACGAAGCACTAGCAAATGGAAGAGACCACTGCAGTATAAACACAGACTAGGGAACGTCGAATGACAGGTGACGGCTTCTGGATCGACTATAGTAGAGTACAAATTGCTCTAAATCTCTTCCCCTTTCTGTTTTCTTTTTTTTTAACATAGAAGCTATCACGCTCACACTGCACAAGAAACCTTGACGAACCTTGTGGTTCGACAGGATTGGGCCCGTCGATCCGTCGATGGCTTCAGGGGTGAGACTGGGTGGACGCTGGTCGGCCTTCCAGTTCACGTTGGCAATCGCTGGCGGGCACAAGGTTAAAAAGAGAGAAAAAAAATACACGAAACGTGTACGCACAATCAAAGAAGCGGGACGAATTGGGCACTGGTCCGATTGCTGCCTACGGCTTCCCGAGCATCCCTATTGGGCCGGCTCAGCAATGGGAGAGGCACGCGCAGCCGCACTTCGTCGTGATCGGTCTCGTCGGCTCGCGATGCACCGACTGACTGTTCTGACTACTTCTGCGGCGGCCTTGTCCCCACCGCACGAATGCATAGGGGGGTTCGACGCAGCCGCGATCATGCGGAAAGGAAGGCCCGTTTCGGTTTGGTTTTTTGTCGCGGGGAGCAGCTGTGGCTTCTTCCGCTGCCGTTCTCCGTTCAGGCCTACAGAAGTGACTACAAAAAAATAGAAACGCGAAAGCAAGCCGAGTCTTTATATTGCATTTTTTTTAAAAAAGATAATCGTCACGCCAATTGCTAGTTCATTCAGGAATGACCTACCGTACTTACTCGATTGTAACGCGAGAGGAAACTTTTCATTGCATCCTGGAAGAAAGACTAGTTATTTCGGAATTCGATTGTGACGCAATTCGATTGTGACGCAAAAAAAAAAACTCTCGTTACACTTGAGTAAATACGGTAACACCAACAAAATATATGTATCCATTGCACACTAGATATATCTTGTTTGAGTATACCTATGAACAATGAACGTGCAGCAGATGTGGCCGTCAAGTGCAGCCAAAGAATAAATCTCGAGATTAAGGCGACATTGTTGATTAAGCTCCAAAAATCCACGCATCTCCACGAAGTGACCATGACCTGGTGGGCGAAGCTCTGGGCATCGTATGGGTGCGTAACCGTACGTTACCCGAGCGTTTCCCGATATAATAAAAAATTGAGTGACACAAAGTTACATAAAGAGTTGACGAACGACTAAACTACGTCCTAATGTTCATAATGTGTACGTTGAAGTCGCCTACTAGTATAAAGGGTTTGTGCTTCTAGGTGTTTTATATATTGTTCCATCGCAATTATGATTGATGTTCGTCTATTGTAAACCTACACACATACACACACATATGTTTCGACTATAGCAATGGTTTTCTACATACCTTGACAGCGGACAGTGAGAGTCCACGACAAATCTAGGTCCTAAGGTCCTATTATTATTGGTATTATTATTATTATTATTATTATTATTATTATTATTATTATTATTATTATTATTATTATTATTATTATTAAGGGGAAATCAAAAGACATCGCATAAAACGCGAAAATTGACCGCCGGGCGTCCCGCGTCGGCGGCGTCAACACGAGTGATGAAAAAGATCGTCAAAGCATATGACAGACGAAGAATTAAAAAAGTCACAGTTTCACCGCAAGGGTGAAGCAATGAATGCGATAGCAAAAAATTGTAATGTTATGCGAAGTGAGGCTGGCAGCTAACTCTTTTTGAATCCGATCTCACGCAACTCTAGAAAAACGCTTGTTTAAGAGAATTCTCTTCGCGTTGAGAGCGCAGCACGTAGAAGGGTACACCAGCCCCCCGCTGTCGGCCGCCGAGAAGGGGAGATAACGCGCGCGCGCCCGCGCTCGTAAAATCGAAGGTCGCTCCCCCGCAGTCGGCCGCCGAGAAGGGGAGATAAAGCGCGTGCCCGCGCTCACGCTCACGAACGACGGGCGGGGCTGGTTATATATATACATATACGCCAAATGACGGCGGACGACAACACCGGCGGACACCGGCGGACACCGGCGGCGGCCAACGGCGGCGGCGACGCCGACGGCGAAAACCAGCCGCGAGTGTCCATATAATTGCTATCGCAATAAAACAGGACTAAACACGGGACGAGAAGAGGACACAAACACGGCGCTGAACTAACAACCAATGTTTCATTGCAAAAACAGGTGCAATATATAGGACACAGGTAACTGCGCAGAAACCAAGAAACATAAGCCAAAGCTCACATACATGTGATAAGGCCAACCGGTAAACATACCATGCAGCACCAACCAGCCCAATCAAGCACATTGTTAAAGCATATGACGTCATGATGACGTCGTCACACGATCATGTCTTCATATGGCATTGTCACTTGGTCAAAGATGGGTCGATCACGGAGCTAAGCCAGGTAAGGTGCAGAAAGCTTTCGCAGGGACATCGGAGAACGAGTACATTTACTGAGAAGAAAAAAGAAGACGGCTTTCTCCTTCGAGCCGTCTTAGGCGAGTGCATAAGGGGCAACATCAGTTTTGGTTTTATTAGTAGTACGGAGCATGTCCGTAAACAGCACACCAGCCTGATTTTGCGGCGTCTGTCAGCATCAGTCCTCGAACAAATGTCCCAAGTGACGTCCACCCAGAGAGCGCTGACGTCAATACATGAGGTCACATGATGATGTCATCAATCTGCATCGTCAATCGGTCGAGAAGAGCCGATCCCGGGGGAGTTCAACACCACGTGTGGGGCAGAAAGGTTCAGGGAAGCTGTACTCGTTCCTTACGTCTTCCGCCACGTCGGTCAACTCCAGGCGCTGGGCTGGCGCGGTGTCGCTGTCTCATGGGCACGGATCGAGATGTGGTCTCGTGGACCTGCTTTGAATACAGTAGAGTGTGTGGTGTGGCATAGCGCTAGCTTCTAGTTTCGTTCTGTTTCGAACGATGTACTTTCTGCAATTGTACACAAGCATTGTTTTCATCGTAATAATAAACATCAGAAGACTCCTTCAAATGCCTTGTTTTTTTTTTGCGTTCCATCACCTCTTCTTTATTAATAACGCGTAGAACTATAAAGCTGCCGAGCACACATGCTACTTTTTTTCTTCCATAATACCAACGTTATTCGGCTGTATCTGCCCACACTACAATGTGGCAGACACTCTGGCGCACCTTCTACTGCAGTGCAAAGTAAGTGTTCCCAGCGCTGCAAGCAACAGAGCAAATACAGATGCGGACCAAACCTTCGCAGTTAAACGTGGGAGACTGTGATCTCCAAGCAGGACATGGTGGATAAGCATGAACTCGTCGCTCGAGCCCGGTGGGCGGATCATGCCAGATCGATTCTGAAACCAGCAAAACTCCCCCACCTTCAACAAGCTGTAGCGCTTAAAGACAGGGACCAAGGAAGAGAACAAAACGAGCGCACGTCCTGTTCTTTTTCTTGGTCCCTGTCTTTTAAGCGCTTTGGCTCTTTATTGAACGTAACAAACCAACTAACACAAAAGTTTGTCCTGCCACCTTCATTCACTAGCTAGCGATTCTTCAATAAATATTTTCTCTCTCTCTCTTATATTAAACCACAACTGTCTCAAAGTGTGACTAAAGCTAAAGCACACAGAACATACTGTGCTTACGGAGGAGAAAATGACGCTTATCTCGCAGCCCATAAGCAAAGCGTACGGCGTAGAGTCGCGGGGGAAGGGGATAGCGAACGTTAAGGGGTGGGGGAGGGGGGTGAAAGAGGAACAGAATGACCGTATTACAAAGGGGACGCTTTCCTTGCCTCTGCCCCGCCCCTTTGAAGGTGTTGGCTGCTGTCTTGCTGCGGTGTTAAGTGCTGCTGCGTATGTTGCTCCCTTTCGCCGCCGCATTGACCAGATAATAATATTTGAGGTTTTACGTCCCAAAAGCACGATAATGGGTTATGAGTGGAGGGCTCCGGAAATTTTGACCATCTAGTGTTCTTTAACCTGCACTGACATCGCACAGTACACGGGCCTCTAGCATTTAGCCTTCGTCGAAATGTGTGACCGCCGCGGCCGGAATCAAACCCGGGACCTGTGGGTCAGCAGAGAGCCGAGCACTGAAACCACCACACCTACAACTCGGAAGGAGACAAAAAGAGGAAGACGAAGACTACGGGCAGCGAAGGCGCGCGCATTATTAAGCAAATAAAGAAAAAAGAAGAATGTTGCTTTCGTTCGCATCGTGTCGAACGCAGTTGTGTCTGTGGTCTCGTCTCGTTTCTGCGACATGCTCTTAAGAATGAATGTTCTTTGGCTTCCGGTGTCTAATAAAACCCGACAATAGCATGACTGGCTTCTACCTTCTGCTAATGCTACGGCAGTCTGCAGAAATATACTTGACGATATGTTCATGTGTTGGCAGGTAGACTCGCTCTTCTTGGATTTTCATTTGCACCTTGTACGGCCGCTGTACATTGCGCCGTAAGTTCTTTTCTCCGACACATTACAGACGTTGCATGCCATTTTCCGCATATCTTACACCTTATATTTGCCTTGCATATTTTGGCGGTATGGCGAGGCCTCGTGCAACGGAAACATCTATTTGACGCTTTTAGCTTCATTTTCTTCTCTTCATGCGGCATAGTTCTCCTACAATCATCAGAAAAGTGGGGTGCTTGGTCTCACAAAATATGCAAAGCTTCGTAGCTGTACATTTCAAACTAACCATTCTTTTCGGTTGGTTACCTCAGTTCCTGCTTGTCAAAGCTTCCTCCCTCTTTTTGTCAGCAACCCTTTCTCTGCATTCCACTTGATCTTCTAAGTACTTCATCAAAAACCTAAGATTATCTTCTTGAAGCTGAGGAACATTCTCAACATGCTGTAGCTCGTCGCCTCCTCTCAAAGCGGATTAACCTACAACGAAAAACATCGGATTGTGCTACCAAAGTGGACGGCCGGTACAAAGCTTACTAGTACGACATGTTCATCAACTCGCGTTGCATGGAGGAGTAAAGCGCAACGCTTTCGCAGCTTAGAACTAAGTACTGGATAATTCAAGGAAGGCAGCTGGTGAAGAATGTAATTCACGGATGTCTAAAGTGCCAACGATTTGACGCGCGAAACCGATCCAGCAAGAAACAGCACCTCTTCCTGCTGACAGAGTCAACGAGCGACAGCCATTTGAAGTGACTGTGGATTTTGCAGGCCCGTTGCTTATAAAAGACGCAGTGAAAAGGCACGATAAAACTGTACATCGCAGTATTCGTGTGTGTAACAACAAGAGCTGTACATCTCGAAGTCGTGGAATGGTGGTATACGAGAGCTAGAAGAGAAGTTGACCGCAACAGAAACCATGTTCAGATGAGTGCAAAGTCAAGCTAACATGTACGCAACAACGAAGCAGAAGTCAGAAGTAATCGTGCTTCACATCAAAGCAGAGAAGAGTGACGTAAAGACCGAACAGTAATGGCACCAGAAGAGGTCGTACAAAACAAGACAGTTCACGTGAAGACAACGAGGTTGCTTTGTCATGACATAAGAGTTTCTGACGACGGACGAGCTTTGATAAGACACAAAGGCAGCATGATTCAAAGTGGACCAACATACAGCGAAAGACAGCCGAATGTACGACAAAATGTGACGAGCAAAGTCAAGAACAGAGTCTCATCAGAACAAGGGCAGACAAATACAGCGGAAGTTAAGGCAACACTTGTTAGTGGGCCGTCTACTTATGAGCACACAGCGGACAAAATAAGCCTGTACCTATTGCGAAGGCTGACATAATGGGTGAAAAAATGTCAACTCAAAGGCCACACCGAATGTGAACAAGAAGTCCGCGTAGACGAAATCTGTGGTAACAAAGACTGAAGGATTTGTGCAAAAGATGCAACAAGAAATATTGAAAGAATTAAGACAGCATTTTAATGCCAATAAGCAAGCTACACCGGTGCGCCGAGGAGATATCATCTTAGTCGGTGCACGTCCTCCTGAGACCTAGCCAAGGTCATGGAAGTTTATCCTGGAGTCGACGGGAAGCCACGCTCCTGCCTCATATACACCAACGGAAAGCTGTTCCGAAGACGACTTCAGGATCTTTACTTACTGCAAAGTTGTTTACTCTGGCGAGAAAACAACTTGTCGCGGGCCGGAAGCTGTTGCAACTCGAAGGAGACAAGAAGAGGAAGACGAAGACTACAGGCAGCGAAGGCGCGCGTATTATTAAGCAAATAAAGAAAAAGAAGAATCTTGCTTTCGTTCGCATCGAACGCAGTTGTGTCTGTGGTCCTCGTCTCGTTCGTGCGACACCACCACCACAGCGGACAAACTGGACAACCTGTGCGATGTCAGTGCATATGCAAATCCATATGTTCGAAATTTCCGGAGCCCGCCTCTATGGCGTCTCGCATAATCTGTCGTGCTTTTGGGCCGTAAAACCCCTGATAATATTAATTGCATATGCACAACAGAGATCATGCACCACTGCATATCAAAAGCAACATTACTGGTTAATCCGCTGGCCAAATCCCTAGAATGCGTAATTTGGTTTGGGCCAGGAATGTCACTTTTACATCAGTAGTATTTATACGCATGAAGTAGACAGAAACATAAGGAGTCCATTTGGGATGCAGTTGTAACGGGTACAAAATGGCACAACAGCGTGCATTCGGAGAGGCCGTGTGAGCTAGCATGTCAAAAGGAATGAAAGAAGTGCAATTTAAGGGATCGTTTCTGTTTGTTATACACAACATTATTGAGAATTAATAGACAATCAACCCAACGAATGTGTAGGGGAGGCACTTGTAGTAATTATGATATAAATGTGAAGACGTTAAAGTAGACGAAAAGACAGCTTGCCGCAGGCAGGGGATCTAAAGGAAGAAGCAGAAGTTAAAGAAAAAACGTCAGCGTTGAGATAAGTATAAACACTCATGCCTTAACATGGTGTAAGAATATTTTAGTTGATGACTCTGCGGCCGGCGCCGCGTCCAGATTGATTCGCCGCCTAGGCGGTTTCCCTTTTGGCGGCGACAGGTGGCGCTAACAGACGGTGGTTCATAAGGTCCCTAGATAAAGCAAGTTTCCAAGGCAGCGACACCCTCCCTTTTCCTCCTCGATTATTTGCCTGGAGCGTCCCCTAGAAGGTTCAAAACGCGCATAAAAAAGGGAATGTTTCTGTTTATTTATTACGGCGAATAGAAGCAATTATAATTTAATAGAAGGAAATGAGATATAGAATAAGCGGTTACTTAGTTGAGGAAAAAAGTACAGCATAAAAAAGAAGTAGGACGTGAGTTTACCAAGTGGCAACGTTGGGCAAGTTTTATATTTCGCACCGCTAGCCATGGCGCCTCGAATCCTACGTAGTACTGTTCGTCCAGTTCTCCGAATGCACTGTTGCTCGTGAATATGAGGGAAAACCCCGGCCATGCTGGAAGGAACGCTTCGATTAGCAGCGCTGCGATGACAGTTTTCCGGAAAAAATACGTCCACTTTCGCAGTCGTGATGCCAGGTAATTGTGGTGCATGACATATTATCTGGGTCACTAAGGAAGAGACTGCGACTTTGCAACGCGAGTGCACGCAACTTCACCAAAGGAAAATTCTACCAGTGAGATGTCCCGAAGCATCGCGTTTCAGCTTCTTTATGCCGCGTTCCAGAAAAAGTGACTCGAACTGGTCTGGTGCGAAATGTTCCTGAAAGTGGATTCATTAAACACAACAGCTGTATTCAATTGTGCTTCCATACGCACAAATATAACGGGCACGGACTAGACGCGTACTAGACGCGCTCCTGGCGTTTCAACAAAAAGCGACAAATGAACTCGCCTCGCAGAGCAGCGTCGACGCACGTCGACGGCGTTACAAGAAAGCCTTCGCGTGAAATTTGGGTACCTACACTTCACGGCGTGCAACATTTCGGACACCAAGAAATTTTTGAAGAGAGCGAAACCGTCTTCTGTTATTCTACTGCAGCAGACAGTACAGCAACCCCGTATTGTTCAAAAACTGAGATCTTGCACTAAACATGCACCGCGAAGCAATCTTGGCCAACTTGGCGCCAACTAGAACGCTCCTTCTCTACAGCTGATGTCTTGGCTACGATTTCGTCTTTCGTCACGGCAAGAATCCGACCGGAACCATATGCGCATGCGTACTCGTTTTGAACCTTTTACATAGTAATAAATATCACCACTAGCCATTTGCAACATCACGTGCGAGGAATGCACCAATGAGAGACGCGGATGACGGAGAAAAAGGAGGAGTAAGCGAAAGAGTGAGGAGGACGGCGCAGAGAACAATGAGTGTCGCTACCTTGGTGGTTCATTGGGGAAAGGCGCCGATCCGCGATGAGTAGATTATTGCTGCGGAGACTGGCTTGTTTACCGCACTCGATATGCATATGTACATGGATGTCAATATATTAATATACGGAGATTTTGCAATAACGAAATCCATTTTCTCATCGTATATGCGGCTTATTTCCCAACAACGTTTTTGTCCAATAAATGCTCCGACAGCAGCAAACTTTGGTCTGGAGAGCGGTCGCATTTCGACGCGACATCGTTAAGGAGCTCGTTTCGCTGAATTTCCGGTGTCGGCGGCGTCGGCGTCAGCGTCTTTTGTTGGGAGCGAAAATGCGAGTTATTCGCAATAAGGATGGCAGGAGGAGGACTTGATAAAACGGAAGCTTGGGCTAGTTGATGATTTGGAATCAACATGTTTGCACAGCGCAAGAAAGACGAGGACGTAGGGAGGACACAAGACGGGTGCTGAGGAGGACGTTTGCGGTTTGGCCTACCTTGCAGCACCCTCCACCGAAAAGCCAAGGCACGCTAGCGATTGGAAAGGCGACATTGTGGGTGCGCGTGTGTGTGTGTGTGCGCGCGCGTTCGTGTGTGTGTGTCTGTGTGTGTGTGTGTGTCAGTGTGTGTTTGCGTGCGTGTGTGTACCTGTGTGTGTCTGTGTTTGTGCGTGCGTCCATGCGCATGTGTGTGCGCGCGTGTATGTGTGTGTGTGTGTGTGTGTGTGTGTGCGTACGTTGCCAGTGTGTGTTTGCGCGCGCGCGTGTTTGTCTCTGTGTGTGTGTGTGTGTGTGTGTGTGTGCGTGTGCGCGTGTGTGTGTGTGTGTGCGTGTGTGCGTGTGCATGTGTGTGTGTGTGTGTGTGTGTGTGTGTGTGTGTGTGTGTGTGTGTGTGTGTGTGTGTGTGTGTGTGCCTGCGCGCGCGCGCGTACCTGTGTCAGTGTGCGTTTGCGTTGCAACTTGGACGAGTTGGTGTATATCAATTTTGCACTACAGATTAGAATAACAGGTAGCTGAGCTCGATGGTACTGCAGTTCGTGTGTGTTCGCACGTGTTCGCTTGTGTCTTAGCGCTGTAGTTGAGAGATGCGGCGGTTTACTGGGCATGCTCTAATGCGGTTGAAATATTTACCTGTTCCGTTTTGCGCGGCTTGTTGGAGCGAATGCGTGTTACGCTCATACGAAGAGAGGTTTATTGCGCGAAGCGCTTAACCAGTAGGCATTGAGGCCTCCGATTAATGGAACAGAAATACGACAGAGTACGCATGAAATTCGAGTGATTTGCGATTTACGCGGTCGTATATCGGGTTTTTATTCGATAACTTTGTGTCGCCGGTTAGCCGGCCGAGAATGGCGAAAGAGAGAGAGAGAAGAAGGATGAAAGAAAGGCAGGGAGGTTAACCATGGCTGAGCCCGGTAGGCCACCCTGCACTGGGTAAAGGGGTAAGGGAATAAAAGAGAGAGGAGGAGAGAAAAGTCACTGCTGCCGTCGACGTAACGGTAGTTCTGCGTTTAACATCACACACGGTGAGTCAGTCCCGTGGCTTAATTCGAGCAGCGCATTCGATGCCTTACACAACTTAAGTGTGCGGTCCCATGCACCCAAGATCTTGTCGATGGTGATGCCATAGTGGTGCTGCTAGTGTTCTCAAGCAACAGACTTCTGAAGGCTTGCGAGAACTGGGAGTGATGGTGTCCAGCAGTTGCAACACGCTGCGAGCTATCGGTGTCTGCATCTTGCTCAGCAGCACGCGAATAGCACTCACTAGGGTGCTGACCATGCCGATAACTTGGCTGTCTTCGTCCGTGAGTTTATAAGGTACCGATGAAGTTTCCCTCACTGTCGAATTCTGATGTCGCTCATCATGTGCATGTAGCTTTGGGAGTTTGGGCCAAGCGTCAGCTGCATTGCTGGTAGAAGCGTCACTGTCCTTAGACACGGCTGCGTTTGGTCTGGCTGGTAGGAACGGAGCGTCAGCTCCATTTCAAGCAAAATCATCTTTGTCCTTATACCCGGCAGCGCTTGGCCTGAGTGGAACAGGTACAGGTGGTTTCGGACGGGCTTCGCGTGGCAACGAGGCTTTGGGCGCTTTGGTGCAGCGCCGGTGACGGGACCTTCGTCGCGTAATAGATGCAGCCGCTTCTCGGTGTGAGATGTCATCTCTAACCCTTTTCTTCAGCACTGCTATCTCCCTTCGAATAACAGGGCAATCCTTCGAAGAGGCATCATGAGGCCCGTTGCAATTTGAGCATTTCTGTATCGTGGCCTGGCAGCTGTCCTTGTTGTGGTGCCCAGTGCATCGGGAACAAACGGTAGTGTTCGCGCACACACTGCTCACGTGACTAACTTCATGCACTTCCAGCACTGAAGCGGTTTCGGTAAAAAAGGGCGAACTGCGTGTCGGAAGTGGCCCACTTTTACGTGGGATGGGGAGTGATTCGCCCTTAAATATAATCCTTACGCATCGCGACGTCCCGATACGACATACACTTTCAATAATGGTATCTCCTGACGCCGGCTTGATCAAGACAGGTAGGTCGAAGGTGCCAATAGCTTCGTCAACATCATAAATTACCCCAGTGCTCACTTCTTTGCCCAACGGTATATGAGAGCGGACTTCCATCCCATTAAGTTCCGTGACTTCACGCAATGTGTCCAGCGCAGTCATATGATTGACGTCAATCGCTAAGATGTTCTTGCGGCTATCGACTCTGACCTCCTTTATTTCATTTGGCGCTAGTGCCTCTAGCTGTACAGACACGGCTTGCCGGTTAAGACATCTCATGTTGGCACTGGCGAGAACAGGCACGAAGAGGATGGTTAATACCTCGGAATTCCGCGAAGATCGCATGGTGGACGCGCTCGAACTGGATGACGTGCTCAGAAATCGTCTCTTTGCCTTGCGGCTCCTCACCAGCTCGAAGGTGTCCTCACCAGATTCTTCACTGCTGACATAGTAGTGCACGGTGTCATTGCTGTCAGTGCCGCTCTCGGCGCTGTTGGGCTTCCTGGAAGCAACACCTGCGGGCACTCCGGGGTCCAGTGGTCGCGCGTGGGGCTCCACCTCCATCGCACACCAGCAGGAAACCGCACTTGACTGGTGAAATGAAAATTATTCACAAAAAATCGTGGAACTCAAACACTCGGCGTTCTGCCATACTAGTGCCACTAATATTAGGGTGTCTGCGGAGTGCGTTTCGGGAAAGTAGGTTCAGTTTACACACAAAGCTTGAACGAAAAGTTAGAGTGGTTTCCTTTTTCTTCAACATGTTATAGCCTTCTAATTCCAACTGATCAGACTGAATAATTGTGGACTGCGCGTTCACATAAATGTATTTTAAATTAAGGTGCCTGGTCCATTTCTATACAGTGCTGCTGCAAATGTGCTCTTGTTTCTCTCACTATTGTACTACACAACTCTGGGCCTCCCTTTTCCATGCCTGCTTTTTCATCTGGAATCTCCATTTTATCGTGTTCCGGATTTGAAACTAGGGAATAGTGAGCAGGCATACATGAAAACGCATCTGATCATTTAGGAACGTAGTTGTGGCCCTAGCAATGAAAAGTGATCTTGTCAAGATGTTGTCAGCAACTATATTCCCTGTTCAATGATTTCTCATGGCTAATAAAACATTTTGAAACAATGGGCCAAAGTAACGTCAGTTATTTTTTTCCTGACGAACAATCCACGGGACCACTTCCTTCTAGATGATTTTGAGAAACCAAGAGTGGATGGCAAAAAGAAGTTGAAGTGGATGGCAGTGCCAAGAGTTTTCCAGCATAGACCACAGAAAAAAAACCAGAAAGCCTCCATTTGCGACCTATCTGCCTTTCTGTAAATAAACCTCTCTCTCTCTCAGAAAGCCTCCATTTTCTCGTCCAGTCTCACAACCAGGATGCCAGCAGCCAATGCCAGATAACCCAGGCCATGCGCTTGAAGCACCGCAATCTACAAACAACCAATGTGCACCCGACAACCCACAGGGGAACCCCGCATTGCGAGGGAGCACCTGCAAACTCGGAAGGCAACGACGAGTCTTTTTTGTGGATGGAGGCATAGTGATGGAATGCTCTGTTGCAGGTACCTTATGTTATTACGCACTTGGGGGGCTAATTCCATGCATGAAAATACTAATGAAGCAGTGAAATTTTTCTGAATTGTATTTGAGTCCTGTTCAAGGATCTGTGGCTCTCATTTCGTGGAACTCAAATTACCAGTGGAGACTACACGCGTGTAAAAAGGTGCAAGTCATGTGTTGCAAAACCAGGCTATTGTAGATATTTGCCTGATCAAAAATATGCATGTTCTCTGCATTTATTGGCAATATTCATTCATAATGCATTCGTTTTTTATTGTTCATGGTAATACACCAAGGAAACCAGTATTATCGAATGAAGTCAGTCTCACACTTTCAAAAACTCTAGTTTGCGTATGCTTTGAATGTGCATTCAGTACTTGCATTTTCAGTTGCGTTGTGCATTCAACTGAACAGCTGTGGGGCATTCCTTGTGCTAGAGTTTCCACAGCTTCCAAGTTTTGAAGCTCTTGTCACGCTTCAAGGTGTTATTTGTGCTAGTTTTCTTTGATAAAGCAACACATTAATGTAGACAGTCATTCAACCAGTAAATTGCACCACACCCATAGCAGTTGTGTGTGCTCATTGTTCTATTTTTTGTATATCGGTTCTATCTATCGTGAATGTAAAGGTTCAAATAGAAATTGGTTGTTAGTGATTTATCTAATGTTCGCACGGTTTTCTTTATGTCCACAAATGAATCAATTGGTTCAGTTCAATGTGCTTGTTGAAGTTCTTTTTTTTCGGATTCATGAAGCGATCACATCTGTCATGGTACACATAGCCTCGACTATCCTTCAAGTACGCTTTTTATAGCTGCCTGTAGACGTAGCTTTGCACATGCACTTTCATATCTCGATTTTAGATTCTTGAAAGTCTATAGTGTTAGAATTATTGACTAAAATCATGAGCGGTATTGGATTTGCAGCAGAAGACCAAATCAACAATTCGTCATCGTTGCAAGAAGACCAAATGACAGGAGAGAGCACTGTTCAAGATGATGACCCATTTAATGAGCTTTTGGTCTTAAAGCGGCAGCTCAATTTGGAGCAGAAGAAACCAGCAAAGACCGGAAAAGAGTGCAGAAGCCTGAAAGAATCATTTAGTAAGCTTCAAAACAATCAAAACAAGCCCTTAAAATTCCCCTTCTATCATTCATTCAAAGCTGAGTACTGCGAGATAAGAGTAGGCTCATAAGATGCATGGCAAGGAAGCCGGACCAAAAGAGCAGCTAAATACATCCTTCATTACAGCAAAAAGTAATTTAGTAACTATAACTTTATCATTATACATTTATTCCTAGTTTGCTGGAGCCCTACGTGTAAACGTGCTTCCTATAGCCAGCACGTATGCAACTTGAGAACTTCTACAGGCTCTCGAAGTCTTGATCGAACGCCGGAAGTCGTGGGTGCGTAGGTGTGCGCACCACAAGCCACCATCGCACCTTCTCGACATCTGTGTACGAAGCAGGGCGCTGCATCCGTGGCTTTCGTTGTTTGGCAGCATTATTAAATGCGAAGCATTTCTGAGCGAACTTCGGCGACTTTGACCGTATCTATCTATCTATCTAGCTATCTATCTAGCCGCCTACGACTTTGTGCTCTCCTGGCCGTATCGGTAATGGGATTTATACCAAATTTGGTAGGGCATAACATGACTGTATGACGAACATAAATGGCTGGTCATATCATGAAAATCATGACTAACTTGTCATGAAAAGTTTGATTTACATGCCACGCTCATGGCACGCTCGCGGCCGTTTCGTTAGCTTGCCATACACCAAATTTGGGATTGAGTGACATGACTGTATGACGAACATAAATGACAAGTGGTAACATGGAAATCATGACTTGTCATGTGCGACATGACTTGCATTCCACGCTCATGGCGCGCTCGCGGCCATTTCGTTGGCTTGATATACACCAAATTTGGTATTGAGTGACATGACTCTATGACGAACATAAATCACAAGTCGTAAATGGAAATCATGACTTGTCATGTGCGACATGACTTGCATTCCACGCTCATGGCGCGCTCGCGGCCGTTTCGTTAGCTTGATATACACCAAATTTGGTATTGAGTGACATGACTATAACGAACATAAATGACAAGTGGTAATATGGAAATCATGACTTGTCATGTGCGGCACGACTTGCATGCCACGCTCATGGCGCTCGCATACCGTTTCGTTAGCTTGAGATCAACCGAATTTGGTATTGAGTGACATGACTGTATGAGGAACATAAATGACAAGTGGTAATGTGGAAATCATGCTTGTCATGTGCGACATGACTTGCATGCCACGCTCATGGCGTGCTCGCGGCCGTTTCGTTAGCTTGAGATACACCAGTTTGGTATTGAGTGACATGACTGTATGACGAACGTAAATGAGAAGTGGTAATATGGAAATCATGGCATGTCATGAGCGACGCTGACTTGCATTCCACGCTCATGGCGCGCTCGCGGCCGTTTCGTTAGCTTGATATACCAAATTTGGTATTGAGTGACGTGACTGTATAACGAACATAAGTGGCAGGTGGTAACATGAAAATCTTGGCATGCATGTCATCTACAATGCCATTTACATGCCACGCTCCTGGTGCGCTTGCGTCCAGTACGCTACCTTGACATACATCAAAATTGGTATATCGCGACGTGATTGTATGACGAACACAAATGACAGGTCGTAACATGTAAAACATGACATGCAAATTATGTAAAGCATGATTTGCTCCTTCCTGGCTGCTTCGCATTACATCGATTCCCACAGTGCGTGGGATCTGCCGGCTTTTTACTGCACAAGAGTGTTACTTCTGCGTACATTCGCATATCCAGACGATGAGTGTAGTGATTACTTACCACGGAAACTTAACCGAACCCAATGCAAGCCATCAATATGGAACGGGTCCACAAAATGAAGCCAACAGTTAGCCCAACAAATGGCGTTCGCGTTACCTTATTCACGCCACTGTCGCGTGATACTTTGTGGTTATTAAAAGTGGTGACTATACTACCACCTTAAAGCTTAACGAATAGTGTTTAATGAACAGCAGTTACACAACATATCTGAAAGTCTTGCAAAACATAGTAGCGCGATAGCCTGATGAAGGGGACTCCACCAGCTTCGCTGTATCATCAGTGTCCACGAAGCGTAGCTGGTTAGGTGTTTCTGTTTTCTGACCGCTCTTTATTACTGTCTAAATCTCCTTTTAGATGTGAAGCATCTTATGGCGAAGCTTAATCCGGTGGTGGTGGTGGTGGTGGTGGTGGTGTGCGGCGTGACCACCCTTACTGCGCATGCGCAAACCTTTAAAAAAAATAAAAATAAAAAACCTCCTCTCCCCCTCTCTCTCCTCTAGGCATCCCTCCCCGCGGCAACCACACCCTCACTGCGCATGCGCCTCCCCTCCTCTCTCCCCTCCTGCGTTCCCCCCTCTCTCCTCTAGGCATCCCTGCCCGCGGCGTCCATACTCCCACTGCGCATGCGCGTCCCCCCTCTCTCTCCTCTCCTACGCTCTCCCCTCTCTCCTCTAGGCATCCCTGCCCCCGGCGTCCACACTCCCACTGCGCATGCGCGTCCCCCCCTCTCTCTCCTCTCCTACACTCCCCCCCTCTCTCGCCTCGCGACGCCGACGCAGGCAGCGTCTGCTAGCGAGTTTCTTGGTTGAAAAAACCGACTGCTCGCGCTGCACAACCGTTCACAGGCCATCTCGTATATATGGCAATGGATCTTGACCTGCAAGGTGGTGCCGGTGGGAGATTTCTCCTGTGTGTTGTTGAAGAATAAAAAAATTCGCAGCGCGCGCGTTAACTAAAAGCGGACTGCGGGTCTCTGTGTCCAATAGGAGTCTTCCGTCTCTCATTGCCCATTAGCAGCGATTGGCATGTTCCAGTAGGAAACACCGCTCCATCACTGCGTGCTTTGCGCCTCCCCAGTTTTCTCTCCTGCGCAACGCTGCGAAGAGCGCCAGCGTCAACGCCGCCGCCAGTGTAAGCGTTAGCGCCCGCTGCTTCACATCTACACATGGTTCCCTTTAGCGGGAGATGGTGTAATTTTTTTATTAACCGCCGGGTGCCTGGAGAAAAGCCCGTAGTGGGCAGGTGCCATTTATTGTGGAGCAAGCAAGCTCGTGCCATTCGGCACGCTGCACGCTCTCAGCTATAGTGCTGCCCGCCAGGCCAGTACCCTCTACGTGGTTCAGCTTGAGGAACCAGACTGATTGAGTCAGGTCTTGCAGACCAGCCGAGACGAGCCAGGAGTGTCCCTGTGTTAAAGGAGTGTTCGGACCCGCCCTGATAAATGCAGAACAGCTCAAATCGTAATGTGCTGTCACTGCAGTGAATGAGTGTACTGGCCCAGCAGTATTGCAGCCGATCAATCGTAGAGAGTGCAGTGTTCCGTTCGAGCCGCGGGGACGAATTCAGGACAACCATCTTGCTGAGTTCGTGGCCACGGTGTTGCCTCTGCTGACAGTGTGTTCCGTTTCGCTGCTGCATGCGCGAGCTGTATCATGGCCTTCTCTACTGCTGCCCGGCCTGTATTACTTGGTCGTGCAAACAGCGCTGATGACTTGTGAACGCCAGGACCTCCGACATTCCAACTGCCTGACACTGTGAGTGACTATCACGTTACGATTGATTTCGTAGAGACTAACCGTTAGGTCAGTGAGGACACGCAATAACTCGCGTGAGGCGTAGTATGCAAGAGCGGTTGTAACACTTATTCATCTGAAGCCAAGCACTGGATCAGATTTGAGACCGCCCTTGTGCCCTATCGCAAGGTAGATGCATCTCCCTCAAGACGAACGACATTATCGCTAGGAAGGTGCCCATTGGCAAGCCGTCAAGTGCAATAAGCATTCGTGGTGTCGGCGCGCCACACACCACACAATGCAGCAGTAGGCGTTTCACACAACGACGTTCGCACCATCATGGCCGTGAAGGCAACTCCAACGCCGGCGGAGCACTTGCCGTCGCACTCAGTTGGCGTCGCGAGTACATTCTGCGGTCTAGCGTCCATGGGCCCTCTCGCGAAGTGAGATTACAGTGAACTACAAGAGGGGAACTGGGCTAACCGGTGTCGAACGCGCGATGCCGCCGATGTCTCCTTGGGCGGAAGCGTTGGTCACAGAGGCTACACCGATCTCCATGTTCGCGACACGTGGTGCGCAGCGGTGTAATCACCCCTCATTCCTTCTCGTCGCGTCTTCCTCTAGCGCTGCTACGCACCATGTGTCGCGACCATTTAGGTCACTGTATCGTCTACCACCACGAGTACCATCAGCGGTTTTACCTCCACCGTCGACGCGGCCACGCATTAAGCCCACTACCCTGCTTCTAGTTTCCGCCAGATTGAGCGGAGTCGCCATCTAGTGGCTACTGGCTGAACCACGCTTTCTAGGGTGGATGGCTCCCGGCGTCGTCTGTTAGACGCGTTGTGTTTGCGTGTGGGCGTACGTGCAAGTCCTCAAAGGATGGTTTGTTCCGTTGTATAAGTGCAACTTTAACGGCTCGTACGTATGCATAACAAGATGTACCGAAGCATGTGGCTGTATATGCAGCGTAATACGATCAGTGAGTGCACTTGTCGAGAGTGCTGTGTATTGTCGTCGTACCCTCCGTTCGCCAGCAAGACTTCAGTGTGGGTGCCACTTTATGGTTCAAGTACATCGCAAAGAGCACTGGTGTTGTCCTAAACATGAGGAGTATAAAATATCGCGTGCATGTATCGTTTTAGCGGCTCAGTGGTAAACCAAATTAAGGCTCTGAGCCATGCACCTGCGCGTTGTGGTCAGGTGCACGACGAGCTTGAGTTCGTCGGGACTGTCGTTTACTGGTTGTGCAACGAGCTTTAGTTGTGCACGGTGTGTGCAGTCCTGGTCCCACTGCAGAAAATGTTTATATCAAGTGAAGTCTGACACTTCGGTACTTAAATTGTCCCCTAAAAAGAAAAAGAAAATAAAAAGACGAAAATGGTAAAACTGAGTTGCCTTGAACAATTTCAACTTAGGGCGAAATTTATAAATACACCAGTGTGCACAGATTTAGGCACGCGTTAAAGAACCCTGAACTAATCCAGATGGCATGCGTTATACTTTGAATGCGAAGCATTTCTTTGCGAACGTAAAGCACTTTCAGCGCTTTTATCTATCTATCTATCTATCTATCTATCTATCTATCTATCTATCTATCTATCTATCTATCTATCTATCTATCTATCTATCTATCTATCTATCTATCTATCTATCTATCTATCTATCTATCCGCCTACGCCTGGCGCTCTCCTGGTCGTCTCCTTAACTTGACGCATACCTAAGTTTGTATGAGAGGGCATTTGTGCATGACGAACACGATGAATATATCATTACATGGATTGCGCGAGATACTTGACGCGTACATCATGAAACCCTTTCCTTCAGTCACGTGTAGCGCATACCGTCATCTTGATTTTAGCAGCGCACTGAGGGACGAGGACTAAGAATCTTTTTTTTTCGTACTTCAGCTTTATATTAGCATGTTTTTTCCTAATAAAATCAGTTGCGAGTCAGCGCCCGTGTTGTGCACCTTCTTTTCTTAGTCCTCGTCCCTCAGTGCGCTGCTAAAATCAAGATGAATCCGTACCAACTAGCTCAAGTTTCAATTCTCATGCATACCGTCATACTATGGCCCATGGAATGCGGGTATGAGCCACAGGTGATTGACAGCTTGTATCAAGCCAGGAAAGGTGATGACAGAACTTCGAAAACTTTATGCGATCGCGTTACGGAGCTTGTATGGCAGAAAATGCGGGGCAGGCACCGGCAATGTTGTAGGTGATGGAAACATCGGAGGAACGGAAAGATATAAAATGGCGTTTAGAGCAGGAATCGAAGCCAGGCAATCTGCGTGGCAGTCAGGTATTCTACCACAGAGCTGCGCCAGTGCTTGAAACAGCTTACGAGAAAAGTCATATAATGTCGTCATATCGCGCCAATGTGAAATATAGATGCCGTGCTCCCTGTCGGCTTTTATAACAATATAATTAGACATTACATATTAACTCCTGTGACTCGCCTAGTTATGGCCAACCAGTTTACAACCCGGAGGAATATGGTGAAAACCGCTTGTTATGATATGCTTATAATCGCACCGTATCGTGCAGTTCATTTCGTCGTAGCTGACACCTGTGCTGTAAAGTGAGTACCGTCGGTACGTCAGACCCTTGGGCGTCAACGTAGTCGACATGCCTAATAAATCCACGATCAGTCCCGTAGCTGGTGCGGGTAAGAGAAACCTAGAAGCCCCCCCCCCCCCCCCACCTCCTCTTATGCTGTTGCTTCTTCAAATAGGTACTTTCCTGAAGATACGCGCTTTGCCCGGATAATCAAGGCCTTCTGCAAGTGTCCCCGTACCTCCCGTAAAAAAAGTAGCTGCGGGCTGGCCCCCGATATGCCCATAACTACCCAAATGCACAAAGAAGTCGGTCGAACTGGCAACTCTTGACTCAAATCAAAAAAAAAAAAAAAATGCGGCAGAGGCCATTGCACGCCTACAGCTTCGCATGACATTGGCTCCCTGAATTAGTTGATTCTGCCGAATTTTTTATCGTAGTAATTTGACGCCATACCTCATCCTTTTTTTACATTATCTTGAAAGTTTGTGTGGCGTTCGTATAGATTGACGAAAAGCATCGGACATTATTCGCTTGAAAAAAAAATACTTTGGTCCCATAAAATAGCCGGACATTTGTGGCATTACTGTCATGCAAGTAATCAATCGAAGAAAACTCCGTGCTGTACTATAACCTTTTACACTTTTAATGGAGTAAAAACAAGCGCATACGTTTCGACGTCTCCGTTACGCTAAAGCGCTGTGAGCCACGTATATTTCCTGGCTAAACCTATCAACTGTCCTACATTTCAAGGAGAACTGAATAATAAAGAAGTGCGAATTAATACTTGGTGCGCGCCGTGCACAAAATGTTATAAGAACTCATCGCGCAGGAATGGGCTTTTTTTTTTGGGGGGGGGGGGGGGGGGTGGAAGGGTATACATATGAACTTCAAATAAATACTTCAGTCGCGCTACAGTAGTGCATGTTATGCGGAACACAAGCTAAAGTCGTAGAAATAAGCAAAAAAAAAAAAAGATCTTTTTAAAGTGCGCAAACGCAAACTGTCGCCGAGAGCGAGCACCTCCTTCATTGGCAGACTGCGCTTCTCACAGAGGTAATAGTTCAGCGTGCTTCATGAACTGATTCGGCAATGGAAGAGGCGGAAGTGGAAAAAACATTTATTGAAAACCAATAACAATCGTTTTCACAATTGCGGGAGGTGATAACGGTTAGTCGGCCAGGAGCCCGTGCTCCTTGACGGCTGCATCTGCCCGTCCCGCGATCTAGACCTCCTCGTCAGGGTCGAAGCTGAGCAGTGTGGCCTCCCACTGCTGCGTCGGGGCAATGTGAAAGCCCTGTGGGCTACTGCCACTGCTGGGACGGCCCCAAAGTATGTGAAAGAGGTCGGCCCGGGGGCCTTGGCACAGGTTGGACTGAGGTGTAAATGTAGTGGGATAAATGTAAAAGTAAAGAATCGGCGTTGGAAAGGAGCCCGTACGGAGCTGCCTCCCCACTGGCTCCTGCCTTTTTTAGTTAATGATTCGTGCCCGGAGGCATAGTGAAGCCTGGTCCATATATCTTGTCGCGTAATTTCGTGATACGTGACCATATGGTCGCGTGTCGATTACCGAATTTCTTCTAAGTCATTCCCCGTTCCGACCTGGGTGAGGCTGTGGCACGGGCTGTGGGCTCGGGAGGCGAAAGCTCCAGCCTGATGGTGGGCGGCCTCGTTATCCAGGGCGCGAGGAGTGGGCTGGTACCCAAGTAATTTGAACGGTGCGATGTGGAGTGTTCTACGTACGGATTACTAGTGAGCTACAGTCAACACTCTTTGTTTTCTACCATTCGCTCAAATCTCTCAAAACGAAGCGCCGTCATGTACATTTATTTGTATAGGCGCCGCCGACCGTCCATCTACATTAACGCGGCGATGCCGCTGCCACCTATTGGTCAATCACGGAGTGGATAGTTCACGGCACTGATATATAATGACGAGTGCAGTTGCCAAAACAATAAACAATGTTGGGTAATTATAGGTAGACGTACTACAGTAAACTGATACGATGCTTAGCGTTGCCTAATGCGCGCTACATGATGGCTCATGTAAACTATTGCTGCCAACTAAATCTTTACTAAGGTCCTCATAGCGGTATCTTGGCTAATAATTATGGTGTATCATTATTCGAGTTTCGAATTCGAATCGAATAATACTTGATAGAATAATTCGATTCGACTTTTGTATAGCTAGTATTCGAAGTTTCCAATAATTCGACTAGATGAATATTGTCACGTGGTCGTGACGTTGACAAAGGCAGCAGTCGGTATGTTGAAGCTGAAACTGTTTGTTAGGCCAAACATGTGGCTGGTAAACGGAAAGTCAGACTGCATTAATACACAGTGACACTGCTAGCGGCGAACAGAGCGTCGGTCGTCGATCAACTGATCATCGTTGGAACGCGCCGGCTTTTATACATCACGCGTCGAACATTCTAGCCTTATCACTGGTCATCGCGCAAGCTCTGGAATAATCTTGAGTGTTCGCGTGCTGCGCGAAATGTTAAAAAAAAAAACGATCTACTACGAACGTGAAGCTCCTCGAACATTGAGGCGAGGCGCGATCTGCGCCGAGCATTGCTCGCAGTCTTTGTCGGTTTAAACAGAGCACATCAAGATAACACGCGTGGCAATGCCGCCCTCTGAAAAAGCATCGCCCCGATGCTTAAAACAGAACATGGAACAAAAATACATGTAACAATAAATAACAATAAAGCAAGTAAAAACTTCAGTCCGCAGGTCCCTTAACACGCATAGAACGGTTTAAGGCGCACCACATGCACGACCTCGGGACGTGCCCGGCGTCGCTGAGAGTTCGAGATGCCATCCGGGACAACCTCGTAGTCGAGTGCGCCGAGACGTCGAAGCACCCTATACGGACCGAAGTATCCAGCGTTATCACTGGTTGTCGCGCAAGCTCTAGAATAAGCTCGAGTGTTCATGTCTTGCGCGCAATCTTAACAAAACGATCTACAATAGACGCGAAGCTTCTCGAACAATGAGGCGCGGTTTGCGTTGAGCATTGCTGACAGTCTTTGTCACAAACGCGGCCGCTGCAGTGAGCGAAGTGACCTTTGGGCTCTCTGTAACTTCAACGCAAACTTGCGGTGAAAGCACAAGACGTACGTTCGCCGCCCCGCGCGCGAGCATTGCAACGCGCGGGGCAACGAACATTAAAGCGCGCCTTTCGCGCCCTTCGCACCGTCTCGCCAGTGATTACGAGAACACGCTGAAGTGACCCCGAGCTCCGAGTACCGCCAACAGTAAATGGTGCATATGAATCGCTCGCCGTTAGTATGTTGAAGAACGTATGCTTTGGGGCCGAGTCGTTTCGCGCCGCGAGCTGCGAAGCGAGGGGTCGTATGTTCGACCCCCGGCGACGAAACTTTTCCTTCCAGTTTTTTCTGTGCCATCTGTAAGCGCATATTTTGCGACGTCATATACGTACGGATATACGTCGGTGGAGCCGTGGTGGACCTCATCATAAAATACCTTCGTTTTAAAAGAAGGAGATCAAGAAAGAGAAAAATACACAGGAACGAAGACAGCCACGCAGCTTCGCACTATCTTGAGTCTCGGCACCACCCGTGCGAATCTGACTTCATTTTTAAATTTCGCAATCTCCACAGTGTGACACCTGGAGAAATTCTATGTTTCTGCCACGCATTATATTACTCATCGTGAGTAGTCGACCGCATAATGCCTGTAACGGTGTTTTTCTAAAGTAGCTTCAAGTAGTGGCGCACATCTGTGGTGGAGCAGCTGAACGGCAAGAAAAAAAATGCCCCCCACCTCCCCGAAGGGAATCGTGAGGAAATGCGAATGCATTTCGCGCCACTCCACGCAAGCGACGCAACACAACCGCCGCGTCTGGCCACGGCGGAGAGCGAAAATCAACTGACAAGCGGGCCACTCCACGCAAGCGACGCTAACACAAACACCGCGTCCGACCACGGCGAAGAGCGAAAATCAACTGACGAGCGGGCCACTCCACGCAAGCGACGCTAACACAACCGCCGCGTCTGGCCACGGCGAAGAGCAAGAGGCGCCCAGCCAGCGAACGGTCGAGAGCACGGTGTAAGACAGCCACGGAGCGGAGGGCGGAGCGCGCGCAGTCACGTGGGGCGTGACGTCGCTGCGCCGTTGCTACAGACGCTCCTCTCCGCTCCTCGCGCCGTTGCTAGGGGAGAGGAGGAGGAGCGCGGATGCCGGCGGAGTTTTCGGGGTCGCTTAAGAAGTGCATTCGCACTTAAAATGTCTGCTTTCAATTCCGACTCGAACACTGTTCGTTACACGGCCGCTCGCGACCGTGGTCAATTGCATGCATAATTATTGATCGCTCATGAACAAATCCGCGGATGCTGACACCGCACATTCTACGAGACGGGCTCTCAAGCGCTATGGTGTTCACGGTGCCTCAGGTACAATGGGAAATATACAAGGTCGTAAACGTAGAGCACATTGCCTGTCTGTTGAAGGCTGAAACTGGAGCCACAAATAGCAGCAGGAATATAAAAGGTAGCATTGATATTAAGTAAACATGTTTTGTGGGAAACTCTCGAAGTCTATTAGAGCGATAGCTTTGTTCCTCCCGGTACAAACCCAAAAAACGATTTTGTGCATGAATATGACCTCAAAGTTTTGCCAGATCCGATTCCGTCCTCTTCCTCTTGGCATGCAACCGCCGTGGTGGTCTGGTGGTTATGGAGCTCAAGTGTTGACCCGCAGGTCGCGAGATCGAATCATCATCGCGGCGGCCACCTTTTCTATAGAAGTGAAAATGCTCGAGGCCCTGTACTTAGATTTAGGTGCACGTTAAGGAACCCCAGGCTTTGTGAAAAATTGAACTGCGCTAGGGACGAGACACCAGAAACGAAGTGGACAGGACGATCGCAGACTAACAACTGGTTTATTGAAATCACATACACTACCCTTATGAAAGGATGCGCGTGCGCAGTGAAAGTCATGACCACGTGACAGAATTACACCACCCCCAATACTTCTATCTACAAAATAAAATCACGCTCCTTCCTGGAAAGATACACAGATGTGTCGCTGACGCACTTATCAGGCCCGTGTCCTGCTATCCAAGAGGCCTCCAAGATTTCCCTTGCTCTTTGGCTCTGAGCACGCCCTAGCACCTTGGTGCTACTAAAGAAGGGCTTGCATTCCCGCGCGCATGCGCCACAATGCACTGGTAGGTGCTTCCCATTTCCGTCTCCTAATGAATTAGTATGCTCCATCAAACGCTTATTAATGCACCTTCCGTCTGTCCCACAAACCATTAATAACCATTATTAATAAACCATCAATAAACCATTAATATACCACGAAGGTGCATTATTTCATGTCGCGGTTTTGGGACATTAAACTCTAACAATTATATTGTTATCCTCTTGGCACTTGCGTCACCATACAAACGGACATGCGCAGTGTCCGCTTATTTTTTCTCGCGCACCCGTGCCGTAGGTCTGCGAGAGCCGCATGCCGGTGGGCGCGCGCGCCTACAGGGCTCAAGTCCTTTCACATCATTCCCGTGTGGACCATACAAAATAGTGGACCTGGATGGATGAGAGGATGTTATCAGCATCCTCTATGAATTGGGGTGGGGGGCGAGTACCGCCTCGCTCTTTGTTAATTTTCTTAGCCTCTGGTCCTGATGCTACTAACGAGTTTTCAATCTTCGTAGGCTTAGTGGTATATTGATCTGTATATTCAGTCCCTGTTAAAACAAAATGCAATTCGTTCAATTTTTATCATAGACATCCGCAGGGTTCCACATTAGGGGGGCTGGGGAACTGTTTGCTTCCCACCTTGTCCCCGAGTTTCCGGACAAGGTGGGAAGTAAACAGTTCCTTGAATCAGTTCCTTAAAAGAGTTCTTTGGACAGTTCCACTAGGGGTCCTTGTTCACCATTATTGTAATGAAACATGCGCAGCCATAACACTGCGCATGAAAAATTGTCGTGAAAGGCCCGACTGAGTAAAGATATGGGGAAGAATTGGGGCACCCATACAGAAACTAGGGGGGGGCGTCTACCCCCCATGAGCACGCCTTTGATACTTATAGCTGACGATATTTGCAGCTAGCGCAATGCTCGAAGCTAACAAACATTATTCGTTTGCATTCTTCAGGTGATGCTGGGTGCTACGACGAGGATGGTCGCATATATTTCTGTGAACGCCTCAAGCAAATGATCAAGTGCATGGGCAACCAAGTTTTTCCATCCGAGCTTGAAGAACTGCTGCTCCGCGTGCACCCTGCTCAGATTTCCGAGGTTTCTGTGGTAGGGCTTTCACACTCCGAATACGGGGAAGCTCCAGCGGCGGCCATCGTTCTCACAGAAGAAGGCAAGAAGCAAGGCCTTTCAACTCTCGTCAGCGACATAAAGGCCACTGTTGCAAGTAAGTCACTTGGGCGGACCCTATATCGCTCCTTTCTATTGACCCTAGGAAGGAAGTGCCCTGCGCCACTCTGCAATTCAAGAGAGAATCCCCGCGCTTTTCTGTGAGCTGTATCATACGATTGTGATCATTTCGTTTTTCTGAATATGAACTGTAGGGATCGGTAGCCAATTCCGGAATTACGCCTTTCATTGTGAGTCACCCTTTGTTGTGCCGTAGTTACGTACCCTTTGCCGGCGTCTCACCAAGCAGACGAAAGACGATGTGGACTCTTCCTTCACCGGGATGACGGCGACGACCGCCACCACAGATAATTGTTACGTTCTCTAAGCTGTTATTCTGCGATCAAAAGCGCTGAGTGGAAGCGGGTGTAGTGCTGAAGGTTCCAAGAAACGAAAACAAAATGAATATCTGGGGTGTCAAAATGAATATGCGGGTATCGTAAATGGCGCCGATGTAGTTCGCGTTCGTCGTGTGAAATCGAAAACGGAACAACCGCTGAACCCTTGGTCGTCAACAACGTGATTGTGTAAAGATTGTGGATAATTGGTGCACACTTCTGAAGGCCCACGGCCGTTTCGGTTATTCACGAATGACGTTTTCGCTCCTTTGCGTCGCACATCTGTAGTGGTTCGTGTGTGGCGTGCTCCGAGGATCACCCGAAATAACCGGGTTTCCGCCAAATATGACCGAATCCAAGAGAGTTTGATGCCAATAAACAATGCCTACGCTTTCCGGGACCCGAGAATATGTTCGAATTTCCCATTTTCCGAATTAAAGGGGTTCGAAATAACGAGCATTACAAAAATACAGCGTGAGAACGACGAAGACGGAAGAGAACAGAAGGGACGCGCAGGAGCGCTGACCCGCAACTATAAACATTTATTTGAGGATGACATGAACTAAAAAAAAAAATAAGCAAACGATTGAACATTGCGCACAAGTGTTAAAAATGAAGGGACAAAATTAAAATAGCCTATCACCTAATGGCACACGTGCTTAGAAGATCGGTGAGCTCTTTGTGCGTGAAGAACAATGACGCTTCAGTTAGGCATGCGTCAACCATTCGGTTAACGTGAAACGCCTGTATCCATTCTCTAGTTATCTGGGAACTATGCCCGTCTGCCCACCAAACTCAGCACTGTCACTTGCGACGCCGTTCCGCACTGTTCCGCTGTTACGACGCCGCTCCGCATTGTCACCCGCACCGCAAGCGCGCTGCAAGTGACGCCGCTCGCAGCCTGCACTGCAAAAGTGTTTATAGCGGGCCGTCTGTAGATCGTTCAGTTTATTGTCCTTTCTCCCTCTTCGCATGACGTCATCCTCGGGTGGGACTTCCTATTCCGCCAGAATGCCATCACTGACTGCGCAAGTGCCGAAGTTGAGTTTTCGCCATTTCGCGACGCCCAATCACAAGACGCTTTTCATAAGTCGCCTAAGTCGCTCGTTCGGGAGGAAACCGGCATTCCGCCTGGCACTTTCGCACTCGTTCCCGTTTCCTGCGAAGCTCTCACCGATGCTACAGTCTTTTTCACGCCATCTGCTCTCTTCACGAGTCGTAAAGCTCTACCGCTACCTTTCGCAACGCTTGAGATTGTCGCCGGCAGCAGCAATATATTCGCGTTCTATCCGCTTTCCGCGCATGTCACGTTGCTTGTAGGCGAATGTCTCGGCTGCGTGGCATACCTCGACTGATCGTCTCTGGTTGACGTCCTAGATGACTACTGCGACCAACCACATGTCCTTTCAGCCCTCGAGGAGTCGTCAAGTGACATATTTTCTAGCGCCATCGCCGATACCCTCACGCCTGCCGAACACGCCAACTTTCTTCTTCTCCTGCACGTATTTCGCAATTCTTTCAACGTGTCGCATCCTCAACTGGGCCGAACGTCGCAAGTGCAGCATTACGTAGACACAGGTGTAGACCAGCCACTGCGTCAAAGACCATACCACGTCTCCGCTGAAGAGCCCCGCGTCGTTAACAACAAAGTCGAAGACATGCTTCTTAGGGATGTTATTCGACCATCTGACAGTCCCTGGACATCTCCTGTGGTCCTTGTTCGTAAGAAAGACGGATCGATCGGCTTTTGTGTATCCTACCGTCGTTTGAATAAGATAACACGCTAGGACGTCTATCCTTATCCGCGCATTGATGACGCCCTTGACCCTCTTCAAGGAGCAGAATTCTTCTCGTCGCTTGATTTGAGGTCTGGCTACTGGCAAGTCCCAATGGCTGAAGCAGGTCACCAGAAAACAGCATTTATCGCACCTGACGGTCTGTGTCAATTTAACGTCTTGCCCTTTGGGCTTTCTAACGTGTCTGCCACGTTTTAACGGCTTGTGGACATCACGCTACATACCCTAAAGTGGCCTATGTGTCTTTGTTGCCTCGATGATGTCGTAGTCTTTTCGCCCTACACATCTACTTCGCCTTAGGCACGTTTTGACTTGTCTAAGCAACGCTGACCTTCAACTAAACCTCAAGAGATGCCGCTTTGCTGCACGGGAGCTCATCATCTTAGGCCACATCGTGTCCAAGCACGGCGTCTTACCAGACCCTGCAAAAGTTCCGTGCGTGCGAGGCCTCCAGTGGATGGCTTCTGAAGCGGAGAGCAAACGCCCCGCACTTTTAGGGGCGAAGCTCCTTAAGCCGTGGGTCGTGCGTCCTCGATGTATGTTGTAGGTAGCCACCTCTCGTTTAGTTCTTGGAATGTCCGCTAGATGGCGGTACTTGTATATGATGAATATATTTAGAGGCGATGCTCCTTATGGCATCACCTCAGCGGTCCTCGGTTGTCCATGCATTCTGAGTAGCCAGTAGGCACTGGATTTCGACCACCAAGGTAGTGCCAGTGTGAGATGTCTCCTGTGCGTGATTAAACAATAAAAAAAGTCACACCGTACATGTAAAATTAAAGTGCGCTGCGAGTCTCCATGACTCTCATCGACCATTTAGTATAAATGCGCCCGATCTCACGTCGTTGATGATGTACTGCGCAGAATTCGCGGAAGATTACCGGTTTACCGACGCACCTCCGAAGCTTCGCCCGCTCATCATCATTCACTCCGTGGATATGGTGTCGTCGTCTCCAGTTCTCGTCTCGTTTCCGAGAGGGCGCTGTCCTATAGACATGCGTACACTATGGCGGTTGGGTGAAGGTACGCTAGATGGAGTTGGCGGTGCAGCTGCTCTCCGATTGCGCGGACCGCCGTACGAGTGCGCTTGCCGGATCGTGCTGCTTGGCGGACCATGGACGACGACCGGTCGTTGAAGTTTGAATAAAATTTCACACACACTATCGCTTTGATTACTGCTGGGCGAAACCACTGAAGATTTCACGGTGTAACCATGATTGCTTCAGTCCCCATAACTCTCATCGACCCTTTAGTATAAACGCGTCCGATCTCACGTCGGTGATGATGTACCGGGCAGAATTCACGGGAGATTCACGGTTTACCGATGAACCTCCGCAGCTTCGCCCACTCATCATCATTCACTCCGTGGATATGCTGTGTTTTTTTTTTTTTTTGGTAAGGGCGTGTATGCGGTGCTCGAGAGGCAACTGAGAACTTTGCTCATAAGGGCGCGATCTCGAGGGCTGGCTCGCGCTATCTCGACAGCCATCTCAAACGGCTCGTAAACTTCCTGCGGTCTCAACGCTTACTTGGTACTTAAGAAACCGCACATTTTTGAAGGCTTCATAGTTTTCCGAGCTTCAAGATTGACTTCATTGTGAATAACATTTTGTCCTGATTCTCGCAGACAACCTGGCCGTGCATAAGCGCCTGTATGGGGGCGTTTTCATCGTGGACTCCATACCGAAGACTGAGACCGCGAAAGTGAACAGAGCGGCGCTGGCTCATTCTCTGGCGTGTGGCTAATTGAGACGGCTGCTAAATCATTAATAAATATTGGATGCCACATTGCTCAAAGTATCTGTATCAATAGGACATGTGCAATCGAAGCAGTGCCAACTTCGTGGATGGGTGTAGTAAGATACTCTCTCAAAGCGTCCACTCGTCAAGGTGTCCTCTGCAAGTAGTACATATCTGCACAGAGGTAGCTTGCTGTTACAGAATGAGTGATTGGAAAAAGAAACTGAAAATAACATGTGCATTCCACATGGTGTAAGAAATGCACAGTAAACTCAAATAAAAGCATAGGTATTCCCATAATGGTTACAATGAGGGCTGCTGTAGGTAGCTGAGCCGCAGCCAGCTCAAAATATACATTTGCGACCGGCATATATATATATATATATATATATATATATATATATATATATATATATATATGTATATATATATATATTTATATATATATATCGTGCTGACCACGAGAGAGAGAGAGATAATTTATTGGAAGGCAGAGAGGTCGGCCTGAGCTCTTGCGCTCTAGCCTGCTACTCTGCACAGGGGAGAAAGGGAGAGGGGAGAAAAAAGAGTGATGAGGGGTGATGATGGAGAGAGAAAAAAGTTGTGCGTACATACAAAAACCACCTAACAAAATGGCTTCGCTAAAGCACGCTGTCCAGTTCAAATGACAGACGCTGCGCATTTAGACAAGAGGCAGACAGCGATTGGCGGCTGTGGTTGTCGATCGCCTTAGCCAGACCTGCCTTACAAATAGCCCTCCACGAGGCAACGTATAAACATGCTCGAAGTACAACACCCCCTTCTTAAGTCACGGAGCTGCTGGGGTCTTGTATTTCGCGCACGTTTATATAACTTCTTTGCGGAAGGCTCGTTGTAAGGCACGTATGGCTACTGGCAAGCGACAGCCACAGCCACCGATCGTCGTCTTCCTCTACATATATAGAGGAAGACGACAAAGACGACGTTTTGATCTCAGAACAGCTTTCGCTGTTCTGAGATCAAAACAAGGGCCGTGTTTGGCTCCGTAGTTGTCCTCTACCGCCGCCGCCGGTGTCCGTAACCACTATCGGGCGAAATAAGAAAAAAAAATCTAAAAAAATACCGTGCACAGAATGGCAATCGTACCCGGGCCCTTTGCGTGGCAGCCATGTACTCTACGACTAAGCTACGCCGGTGCTTGAAACTGTTGCAAATTGACCCGATGCTGGCTCTATGTCGGGTAAGGAATCGCCTTAACATGTCTAACAAAGCGTTTTAGAACAGTAAAGTAAGAAACAGGCGTCACACAATGCGAATTGCTTAACGAGTGGGTCAATCAATACTCCAACCTATTACGAAAGCCTCAGGCATAATTCTTCATCGTCGTTAGCCACAACATCAATAAAGTGCACATAATGCCTTACGAGTGTACAGCGGGTACCACCCTTTGAAGAATGACAAATAATGTCATAGTGGACGCTCCCCACTACACAAGAATTAGGATGCTTTATGGCGTAGTGGCTACCATGCAAATGCGCTCCAAGAGTGTTTAAAAAGGCTCTATAGAAATGCCTATCTTCCACGTATCGCTGTGACTGTGCTGCGCGTTCTGCGCAGGCCTGGCGTTTTTTTATTCTCTATACACTCTCTGTAGTTCAATTTGATTTAGCTAAATTGGCACCATCTCGCCTGTCATTCTTAGTGATGGAAACTATACTGCTTTAGTTTAGATATGGTAATTTTAAGTGGTTTTCGCAGATTTGTGGTGTCGCGTGGAAAAAACGTGAGCTTATACCACACTATGAATTTTTACGAATAGCGAAAGACCGATGATTAAGAATTTGCAGCATTGAAATTATTTATGCGTTAACGTTATAAGTAGTCGTGCTTCAGCCGCCATTACACGATGGGTCATTTTAGCTGCATTTGTTGCCTCGTGTTACGAGCAAGTGCTGTGGTCATGACCCACGAAAAGTCGACCAATCATAAGCAGCTAGCGACCGATGCGGAAGCCAACAAAGCGTAGGTTAACGTTATATTCACCCACATATGTATTAAAATAAAACTTATACTTGCACCATTTACATATGCGCATTTAATTGGATGGGTAGAAGAGAGAGCAGTAAGCAGAGACTTGCCCTCTTTTTCCTTTCCCCCCTTCCACCTCTGTCAAAAGTAGGAGGGCAAAGAACGACACCTAGTTTGTATATTCGTAGCCATTCATATTCTTTTACAACACGTTAGTTAAGTTTGTTCGTTATGTTGTGTTCTCCTTGAAGTGGATCGATGTGGATGAAGCAGGAGGGAGGTTTGGGGTAATGAAAGCTTGAAGATATATTGTGACGAAATATTTACAGTCAGATATTTTGCAGCTTGCCGAAGCACACTCACGACAACATAGGCGTAAGCAGCGTCTTACTCTTCTACTTAAATTCCTTAAGTTAGAGCCTAGAACACTGTCACTAAATACGAAGAACCGAGTGTCACAGATCGACGAGCAAGTGGTTACGGCCCAGGCAAAAGTTGCATCGTACGGAGTCTTACTGATCGGTCAGGTAAGTAATTTCAGCCTAGACTGAAGGCAAGCGAGTTCCATACAGTCTTTAATACGTTGCGGTAAGCAAAGAAAAGGGGAGGCGACCACTGCTGGTCCGCCTCAGCATTCTCTTAGCCAATCTGTTTACCGTTAACTTAAGCCACTCCTAACAGGGCTGTACCTAAGCTCGATACCAGTGTCTTTACAGTTTCGGCAGGCGTTTGGCACACTTTTCCTTCATGGCTCTCTCTTTCCCTCACACGCTCTCAGCGATTCCTCGATGCGTGGATGCATCTCAAAGTTGTTTACACATTTTTGCGAAATGTCTCCGCAGGCCCACTTCACTGAATACCCGGAGTGACAGCAAGTTCGCATACCACGCCCGAGATATATCGGTGTTGCAGCCCTGGCGCCGTCGCGCCGTCTCCCCACACTCAGCGAGCCGGAACCGTGGTGCCAGTCGTTAAAGTAATGGTGAACAGGCCACCAGTATCCTCTCGAACGGTTAGGGGAAGCAAAATGTGTTTGCCTGTCATCGCTCCCCCTCGCATTCGGACCGCGCGCCGCCGCGCCGCGACCTTGAACCCGAGCTTCCCTCTAGGAAGCAGTGACAAGGTCACGTAACCGAAGCCACGGAGAGTTGGCGCTTGGTCGCGCCCGAGACGAGTCATTCGAGGGACACCGTTTCCGTTCCAGAGATAAACGCACAGTTAAATAACGTGCGGAGAAAGAGCCAGGAAAGTAGTTGTATAACGTACTGTGTCGCACTGTCTATGGGAGACCAACGCTGGATAGGTGGCGCCCCGAAAAAGGGCACCTGGCGGCGAGTCGCAACACAACTCAGCCGCTCGCGCCCGGACGACCGGCCGCCGTGTACCGCGGTGAGAGCACGCCCGTGCACCGTTCCCGTGCTTGATTTTAGCACGAACAGCTCGAGCAGCCATTGTGCCAGTAATAATGCACTGTGGTTTAGAAAAAATATAACTTTGTCTGGAGCTTACTCTCACAGAAGATCACTGGAAAACGCAGAGAAGCTCTGCAAAGCGGACTGCGCATATGCATATGGCGTCGAAGAGACAGTGCTGTGCCGTGATGGCGATTCCCTCGTCAAAATTTTCTGGCTGCTTGCTGGGATTTGTGTCAAGCTAGTGCAGGCTTACACGCCTCCATTGATAAGTACGTGCTGCGTCGATACCACGGTGCTCCCACTGCTGCAGTACGAAAAATAGAGACAAGGGGTAGCTGCGTCATTTTTTTTTTTTTTTTTTGCTGGCGGGGTATGTATTCCTAATTCGCGGTATGTATGCACGTGGACGTTGATCAATTAAGCAAACCACCGCGGTAGCATAGCACGTATGCATCGTGTTGCGCTGCTATGCTCGAGGGCGCGGTATAGATTCCCGGCCACGGCGGCCGCATTTCGATGGGGGGCGAAATGCAAAGAGCACCCGTCTGCTTGGATTTATGTGCACATTAAAGAACCCCAAGCGGTCAAACTTAATTCTGGTAGCCACACTACGGCGTGCCTCACAATCATACCTTGTTTTGCACATAAAACCCTGGCAATGATATATTTTGAACAAACTCATTTATTCTAAGGAGACGCAGGCAAGCGTAAAAGCTAAAACACTAGTTTAGGCGAATTAAACGACGAATAAAAGTCCAAGACATTTGACAAGTCTCTAGCGAGGCATAAATTCCGATGTCACTTCGGCACGGCAGCCAATGCAGATAAGCTTTACCGTATCGGCTAACTCCAGAAAGCTAAGCTTTGAATAGTCCGCGGCTTTATTCGTAACAAGAACCATTCCTGTAGCACAAATTAAGTTAAACGGAGGCATCTCGAGTATCCATCGCGAGCGTTTTTTTTTTCTTTTTTTTATAACAGCTAGTTCAGCGGCTTGCGAATGCGCCCCCCGCAAACGTCTAAATAGACAAGGCAGCTTTCCTTCTATGAAACTGTTTGCATTTGCAAATAATGTAGACTACCTGCCTATCGTATCCTTCAACATTGCGCGGCGGCGTCAGAAGGAGCTTGGCGGTGGTGGTCACATAAAAAAATGTTACATATGCCGCGCGCTGTATAATATGTTCGTTTTATTTCCGACAAACCGCCGATTAAGTGCTGCTGTTTGGTCCTGGTTTACACTTGTGGCCGTCTTGACTATCGTAGAAATCTAGCAGACAAGCGCAATTTGTGTTAGAAACTTGCCCGACGCCACCAGACAGGAGAGCAAGAGCAGAACATACTCTGCTCGATTGACCTCTTGGATGCAACGCCGCCTCCGTTCTTATTCACATAATTTAGAAGGAAAAACGTACACGGATACGTCCTCCCTCATTTCTACATATTGTGACACTAGAATACGCTGCAGTACCGCCAGCGCCCGTTGGTTTTGTTTCGGCGAAGCGCGCCCGCACTGCCTCTACCAGTTGCCGCTCTCGTCTGCGGGAGCGGCTGAGAAGTGGACGCTTTGACCACCAGGGCGGCGCTGCCCGCACCGCCAAAACTACAGCGCTGATTCCCTATTCCGCACGATTGACGTACGAGCGGCAGAACCTAACACGTCCCCCTAAAGAGTACGCTGGGCTGCATTACGGTCAGTGATACGATAAATAATTGGCGTGATTATGCCACTGAATTTCCTAAACCCAGAAAACTTACACAACCATCAAACTCGGTAACAAGGCACATGACAAGAAAATACATCAAACGAAAACAAATACATGCTTAACAATCAGGCACACGATTGCTGTTTCAAGCAGTCAGAAGACTAATGTCTGTTTCTTGAATTGGCAGTCATAAAGTCAAGAATATACAGCAGCGCGTCGGCAGGAACATTCGCACCCCCCCAGTTGGCATGGCACTGTTATTTTGATGGCCTCTACGAACTGCAGTGGCGCCTTATAACGTATCCGCATTACCGACTTCCTTCTGATGTTGCAATGACACAAGATACATATCGCTGTAATGCCAGCGCCCATATTGTCCATTTCTCCCCGTGTGGAGTCGAAGATACAAGGTACGACTGCGTATTGGGGTCGAAACCATTGTCTACTATGGTACCAAAAAACCAGTAGTCAAACCTCCCTAAGGCCCATATAAGCATTTGGATCAATTTGTCCACACTCTTGGAGTCTCTGTCAATGATATGATGCCACATGTGCTCGAGCATCGACTGTGTGAGCTCCGATTTGAAATCATTAACCCGGATGGATATCATTTCCGGCATGCCAGGGCGACTGAAGATTTCAATCAACGCATCAGAAGTTACCGCAGCTTTCAAATAGCGTGGTGGGACAACCTGAGGGAACCTCGTCCAAAGGTCTACCAAGCACTGCGTACTTGTGGCATCCTGCCGACGGTGTGTCTAGGGGTCCAACCTCGTTTGCAGAGACAACTTTTAAAGGGTCCTCTGGTCTAGCGAGCGGAGTTATGGGCATTCTATACATACGACGGCTGTCTAAACGAATTTGACATTCGTGGCACGAATGACAATGATCTAATAACTCCTGCGCCACACCTGGCCAAAAGGAATTACACCGGATGCGAGCTTTTGTTTTCCTTGGCCCTAGGTGCCCCCCGCATGATGACTCATGAGCCAATAACATCATCTCAGTGCGCTCATCTCTGGCGACAACTAGCTAACTCACTTGGGTACCTACCATTAAGTCGTAGCGGTATAAAAGTCCGTCTGAAATGAACATAGCGGATTTACAACAGCGAGCATCTTCCCAAGATTTCTTTAGCATAGTGCACTTTGCGGAGCATCTGCACTTCGCGGAGCTGCTCTCTTTGGCCTAATGTCGCACCCTTCTCTTCTTCAATTTATTTATTTATTTATTTATTTTATTTACAGGGTTTCTGCTGGCTTCAGAATGAAGCCATTAGCAGGAGTGGGTAGTATACAAAAACAGCCCACTGAAAATTTGCACAATACCGCGAACCACAATACCACATGTATGTAACAGAAATACCGCGGACACACAATTTGGAACGCGAAAAAAAGGAAAATACAGGGCATGGGGTGCAAGTGCACAAAGCATAATAATATATGAATATTTAATGTCACACGAAGCAGGAAAAAATAAAGGAAAAAATAAATTAAAAAAAAATAAACACACAACCACGCCACCGTCACAAAATAGAGTATAGATATGGTGGTGAGACATGTTACACGTTCTGTAGCTCCGCTAAAAAAAGAAGACACTGTCACTGCATCCACAACATCACCAGGGAAGCGGTTCCACTCGCGTACAGTTCGTGGGAAAAAAGAGCCCGAGAGAGGGGGGGATGCCTAGAGGAGAGAGGAGGGGAGGCGCATGCGCAGTGAGGGTGTGGTTGCCGCGGGGAGGGATGCCTAGAGGAGAGAGAGGGAGAGAGGAGGTTTTTTATTTTTATTTTTTTAAAGGGTTTGCGCATGCGCAGTAAGGGTGGTCACGCCGCCCACCACCACCACCGGATTAAGCTTCGCCATAAGATGCTTCACATCCAACACCTGCCGGCGCTTACCTCCTCAACCTATCCTCCTCCTCCGCGGACAACGCTGGACAACGCTGGACAACGCCGGACAACGCCGGATGCCTGACATAGCCCGACTATGAAATGCATTCGCATTTAAAAATCATCATGAGTAACGCCGCCGCCTCATGATGTCATTGTGGCATGATATGTCTCCAGAATTTTTCATGTCATCATGAGGTCACTGTGGCATCACAATGTGACGTCATACGATGGCGTCATCGTTGCACGGTCATTTGTGGGCCGATCACGGAGGCACCCCATACGTCTGAACGTCATAGAGTATACGTTATCTGTACGTTATCATTATTACACGGCGCAATTTCTAGGTGTAGGGTAAAATGTAGGTTGATAAAAACAGTTGTGTAGGGTTAAGTAGGGTAATTTTGACCTTGGCGTAGAGTATTTTCCAAAAAATTGGTTGGTAACACTGCCGCCAGAGCGCGCCAAGGGACGCCGTTCGCGTGGGTCGCGCGCGCCTCCTGTCGGACTCTACAGCGCTCACGATTTGCTTGCGTACCGTCACAGTGCCCAGCGTCTCGACAAGAAGGGGAGACGCACGCATCACGTTCCATTCTGACCGACCCCGTCTCAATGGGCACAGGCTTCTCCGAACACACTTCGGAATTGAAATTGAAGTGTCATTCAAAATTGAAGTATCCTTCAATTTTGAAGGCTCATATTCCTTTGATTAGCAAATGCTAACACTTGCGTCATGCAAGTAAATCGCAAAATGTTGGTCGTAAGCACCTTCAGGTTTGTTTTGCCCGAGGCCCCCGCTATCTACAGCTCCACGCCGGAGCTTGCACAGCAAACTTGCCGGAGCTGTCTCGGAGACCATAGTTACGCCTTTGGTTGTACCCCGAGAAAGTACACACGAACGTACACCCATTTGCAGAATAGAGAAACGGAAGACTACCGTTTACAGAACATTCGAGGATGCGTAATAAAACAGTCCAATGCACAGGAAGCGAGAGATAAAGGGAGAGCGCAGCTGCAAAGGTGAAAGTCGCGAGGGATATTGGTGCCTGATAGAGCGAGCTTTCTACCACTCATCGTAAGATACATAGCAAACTAAATTGATAGTGTGCGTACTTTTTAACGCATTTAGGCGTTAAAAAACGCACGTCGAAGTGCTTGCCTCGAACTCGACGTCATGCGATGCTCGCTTGTTCTTGCGAGTTGCAGCGTGCCGAAATAAATGAAACATCTTTTGAATTGTACCCGCAGTTCGCTTTTATGAGCTTCCTACTTTTCTGAGGCGTGAATTGACGGTAGAAGCTTCCAGGTCCGTTATTTTCTGGAAGCCATGCCTCAACACCAACAAAAGAGGGACGTTATATTGTGGCCTTTGCGCGTTCGCGTTTGGACGGCTCTCTTTGCACGACCGAGTTGTCGCCAGGACATCGATGAGAGCGCTGGTGGCCGTGCGGCGCCGCCTGGGCCGTGTCTGACGTCTATTGGCCTCGAGGAGTTACGGAGTCGCCCTCTCTCGGACGCGCCTCGATTGCGTGCTATGCAGGATACCGCCGCGCACTCCCCATAGGATTTGCTGTCGGCGCTCTACAAAACACCTCGCGGAAGCGCTCCAGGACATTTCTGTGCATACTTTCGAAGCGAAATACGTTCTTTACTGTTAAAATAACAATTTTCGACCAACAGAAAGCACAACACAGTTTACAGTCGCTGTCTCTTTGCAGAAAACGGAGTGCCCGCTTCATGCGGTCACCGCCATGGAGACCCCTGAACCGGCTTCTTGCGTGAAATGTAGAGAGCAGCGGAGCGCAAACTATGTGAAATATGTTGTTAAAGTAGACTGCATGTATAACCAAATGGAGCATAACAGAAAGAAGTCTCAAGCCGGTGATCGCACAGGTTCGCGGCGACCGACGGTGCTTTTGCATGTATGAGCGTCTGATGTATGTTCGTACTGATGGTTACGCTTTCGCTACGAGCGTCTTTTGGCGCCGTGTCGTGAACTTTAGGCCACAAAATATGAAAATTTGTGAGTACACAAGCAACTATTGTTGCAAGGACGCTATCAGAGCAGTTCAAGAAGACTTTTGTTACAACTACGACTTCAGCGCGCCTATGGCAACTTGTGATATGTCCCGTGCCGATGATTCAACGTTTTTTTTTTTCGGTCGAAATTCGTGTATGTTTCAATGTCATTTGACATGTTGCCTCGCGCTGCATATTGATCATTCTTCTAAGCGAGCAATTGCCGCTGCTTCTGTTATTTCAGAGTAGACCTGTGCGCCGGTCCTAAAATCGCCGGCGGCGGCGCGCCGGTGTTTCTGCCTCCGGCGGCGGCGCGTCAACGGCGCGGGGTTCATCGGATCGGCGGCGGCGCGGCGTGGGAGGGGGGGGGGGTTCAAGAGATGGTAGATCAAAAAATTTGACCCTTGAATTTTGAAAAAAAAAAGTTTCCCCGAAAGGGCGAAGCACTGAATGAGATAGCAACATAGTCGCAATGTTATAACAAACTAAGGCTAGTAGCTAACTCTTTTTCATCCGATCTCACGAAACTGCAAAATGCTGGTGTTAGGGAATGCGTCCGGTTCCCGTGAGAGTAGTGGTTTTCGTGCAGTTTGTCGTATATATAGGTGCTCGCAGCACGAAGCGGTAAGATCATAGCGCGTAGAATACTATACGAGCCGTCGCCAGCGTTCATGACCGCGCCCTAATAGTCAAAGTTCAGAGTTGCGGCTCGAGCCACGCAGCCCCTTTACCCCGGCATCCCTTCATACTACTTCGTCCAGCGAAAGACGCACAAGGCACTTGCTTTCTGGTTGAGGAGCAATAGACGGCAGGCCTCCTACGCGGAGTGATGTTATCGCACGCGCCCTCCGTGCGACGGAGATGGGCAGCTTCTTTAATTTATGCTTCAGCCGTGTTCCTCGCTAGCGCTCACGAGCTTTTACTAGCGGGTACAGCATACGATGTGTGTACAAAAGATAATAACTTGGACTTAATACGAAACATGACGGCGACAATGAAAACCTGTACAGTGTCCATATAATTGTTATCGCAATAAAAAATATACAAAACCATGGAAGCAGACTGGCCTTTTTTTTTCTGAGAGCTGCATCGCCTTCGCTCTAAAGAGTTCGTCTGTTGGATGAATCAAATAATCCGGCACCTTTTCCATTGGTTGCGTTCTAGCTTTCACCACAACTCTTGGAGGCGATATCTCCTCGACGCTTATTTCTCCATAAAGCACGTGTACAATGTTAGCGCTGAGCTTTGAGCCTATCAGGATTTCAAGCTTGTGGGCTACACGCTGTTATTTGCGCTTGCGCAATCGGACACTCACAAAATGGAGCGAAATCATTTCATCGCGCACAATAACCTTGCGAGGGGAGGAAGAACAGGTGGGCGAATGCATGGCAAAGCAGGATAGGAGACAATCTACAGCTGACATTTCTCTATAGACCAGTCAAGCGTATGTGCCCTAATTCTGTCATGTGGATCACCATTCTGGCGTCACGAAAAGCGCCAAAAAAAAAGTCCCAGTTTCGCCGCAAGGGCGAAGCAATGAATGCGATAGCAAGAAATTGGAATGTCTCACGTAGAATGACAAGCAGCTCGATACGTGCAGCTTCCCGCTGAAGCGCGAAGAAGGACGCTCGAAAAGGAGGCGCAGGTATACACAGGACAAGCGTGAACTAACAACTAGCACAGTTGCTACGCCTTTGTGTTTGAGCAACACGCTGAAAGTGTCGACAACGCAAAAGCCGACGCTCTCAGATATTCCTTGTTTTAAAGTGCGGCGCGCGGAATGACCCTACTACGTGTCCTGCCACGCGGTGGCGTCTGACTGAAGGTGTTCGCGGTGTTCTTTTTTTTTTTTTTAAAGACGATAGTCTTTCTTGGGATACTTAAACGCAAAAATTTTGGTCTGTCTGTCTATCTGCCTGTCTGTCCGTGACCCGATTCAGCTAGCTACAGGGCCAAAGTTTAACTAATTTCTGACCGCCCAGCCATCTTGAACTGGTGTTTTCATTCATACTTGTGAACATATTCGATCAGAAAGCAAATACTACGCATGCCTGAGGCGCAACATTAATATGTAATTATCAGGTCGTGTGTTCTTTTATTAGAAAATTCACAGATACGCAATTCTAAAGACACTAGTGTCTTTTAGGCTGTGCTGAAAATGCGAAGCTGTGCATAAACTGCGACGCTTTGCACGAAAAAGCGCTTTGCCGACGATAAAGTCCAGCCGCTGGCAGTGGCCCTTGGTTCAGCACAAGCTCATGTTTTTCGATGGCGTCCATATCTCGCGCAGCGCCGCCTCTATTTTATCAATGCCAGCCATATGCGGCCAATTCAACGTAGAGTAGGCGCTGTCTGAGGCAAGGCAAAACATAGAAGTACGGCCGGCACAAGACTATCGTCTTTCGACGACATTTGCAGCGAAGCACGCAGATATTTTCTTTGTTCCACATCACGAGTACAGAAAGGGGCCCCTTTTTTTGTGCGCGTTACAAGGGCATTTTTCAAATTGAAAGAAAATACAGCAGCGTTGCGTGATAGAAAACACGCTCAAGCTCCTCCGAGACCTGGATACCGCTAGCGGTAAATGGTGACTGTAAATAGCTTGCCGTTAGATTGCCGGTGCATGCACGATGCGTGGCTGAGGGATCTAACGCAACGCGCTGCGGAGCGAGGGGTCGCTGGTTCGAATCCCCAGTCGGGTTCATTGGTCTTCTGATTTATTTTTCTTTGTGCCTAATATATATATATATATATATATATATATATATATATATATATATATATATATATCCGGTGCATGACGGCGAAAATCAGCCGAGAGTGTTCATAAAAAAATAAGGAACGCCCCGAGAGAATAACGAGCTCGATGTTGTATTCTCAGAGGCTGTTTGTGAGCCTTAAAAAGACCGGGTGTGCAAACACGGCCACAAGAGAGTAGTCAAGACACCTCAAACGCCGCTAACTGAAAAATCGTACAGCGGCGGATATGAAAGTAGACAAAAAAATTAGGGCAGCTTCGCACTAGTGGTGCCAAACCTGAAGGAGGTGCGGAGCTGGGCAGCCCTCTTTGTCTCTGTTCGGTTTTCTCTTTCTTTCCTCCCACTTCTGTTTCCGTTTTTTCTATGTTTTGTTCTCTCGATGTCTTTTGTTCCCCTCCCTTTATCTATTTATTTCTTTTTTTTTGCTCTTTTTATTTGTCATCCTATTTTTTCTTTCTTTCTCTCCGTTTCTATCTTTTGCTTGCTTCCTCTTCTTTCCTATCTTAATACGTGGTTTTGCCTGTGTTACGCCAAGCGATGACAGCATATTGCCACGCGCGTTTCTCGTATCAGTTATACGGCATTCGGTTTGCACCCACAAAAGACTGTCAGCAATGCTCGGCGCAGACCACGCCTCAGTGTTCGAGAAGCTTCCCGTTCATAGTAGATCGTTCTGTTAAGATTGCGCGCAGGACGCCAACCGCCAAGCTTATTCTAGAGCTTGCACGACCACCAGTGATAAGGCTGGAAAGTTCGACGCGTGCTGTATAAAAGACGGCGCGTCCCAACGATGATCAGTTTTTCGACGGCCGGCGCTCTGTGCGCCGCTATCATTGTACAGCGTGCCTTGCTTGGTCTAATCTGACTTTCCGTTTGCCGGCCACAAGTTCGGCCAAATAAAGAGTTTCATCTTGGACACGTCGCCTGCTGCCTTCATCGACGTCACAACCACGTGACAATATGACAACATACTACAGGACGGGCCCCTAACGATCTCCGCACTTAATATTATCAAGGCGCTCCAAGACCAAGAGGAAGAAGACTTCTCCTATAGGCGCGAACGCGCTCTCAATATCCTACAGATAGCTATGCAATAAGTGGTTTTGCCTGCGTTTCGCCAAGCTACGACAACATATTATGAGAGCGTACGATGTCAGCATACAACAGCCCGGGCCCCTAAAGTGCTCCGCACTTAAAATACTTATTGGCGCATTCCCAGGCAAGAGGCGATACCTATCAGTCAGTTGCGCGTGACGGTTTACGTGAGAGATAACTGGTTACTCTCCTGACTTCACTCTTGTGTGCGTTTTCACGTCGTGTTGTTTTAACATGAATACTTACCAAAAAAGCTCACCGATCAATAATTCTAAGTTTTTCTTTCCTTAACTTCTCTATTTATTTATCGACTTCCTCGAGCAAAATTGAAAGGGAAAACGTGCATTAACCCATCCATATATAATACTTATCTATTTTGTTTATCTCTGCAAAATGTAGTAAGTCCAAAATTACACGAATATGCTATCCAGCTAGTTGGATTGACGCCGCAGCGTTGAGGTCAGGCAACACTCTTGACACTTCTGGAGGAGAGAAAGAGACAACTTCCGGGGAGCGATTCTCGATGTGTCCACCTAAAGATGTCCACAGTCGATTTCGGCACAGCGCATTCAGTTACTCGAAAAAGCGGTGAGCCGTGCATGCATCGAACCCGCCAGCGCATTCCCAGTGTAAGAAGAAAGTGGTCGAAATGTAAAGAGGAACTTTTCCAGTCTTAACTTGCATGAATGTGTCACAGATGTTGGAGAACGATGCAGAGAATGCGTGCCGATTTTAACAGGTGCGTTAGAAGGGCGACCGCATTAAACCTAATTCGATGGCTTACGCGGTCAGAATTTACGCACGGCCTCCACGATGTACGCCCAAAAGCGGGTGTCTGGGCGCTGCGTTCGTTGCGTTGAAGCACATTCCGTCCCTCTCATTATTGTCGAGAGTTGTGAAAGCTTCGTGATATCAAAATCACATTGCGGAAGAAGAACCAGAAACAAAGGGTGCGCTGGTTGCCGAACTCCTGCCAGTCAGCTGCTGCCAAAATGCAGTCCACTAGGGGGGACACATCGAGAATAACCCCGCAACCATAAAAAAATGCAACAGCAGCATGTTGGGAACTGTGACCAGAGCATGGAGCACGAGGGGGGAGCGGCGTCGGAGGATGTTGGTTTGTGGACGCTTGGCGCGCGCGCTGGTAAATAATTTTTTTCTTCCCGTGAGCGAAAGAGGAAACGAAACAAGTGCGTGGCGGGAATTGTGACACGAGCCCGAAGAGGTAGCGCCTTCAGAGGAGGTTGGCTTAGCGATGCTAGGCGCACTCTCTCCTATTTTCTTCCCCTCTATGGTTGAAGCGCATTCCGTTCCTCTAATTTGAGTCGAGAGTTGTGAAATCTTCGGGACGTCAAAACGACGTTGAAGAGGAAGAACCGGAAAGAGAGGGCGCGTTGCTGGGCGAGCTCCCGCCAATCAGCGGTGGCTGAAACGGAGACTCTATTCATGGAGACTCCATTACATGGGCACATCGAGAAAAGCACCTCAGGCGAAGTGTTGTTTTTTATGTCCAGATTCCCCGTTCGGGTTAAAATAAAAGACTAACGGCGGCGCGCCGCAATTATTGCGCGGCGGCGGCGGCGGCGTGGTCACTCTCGAAACTTCGGCGGCGGCGCGACCGGCGTGAGCAAAAATAGGCGGCGGCGGCGGCGCGGCGCGGCGGCGCACAGCTCTATTTCAGAGTGTTCGTTTCGTTTGATTACCACACAAAGCATGAGAAAATGTGATGACTTTTTTAATATACTCCTTATTGTTGTGCATTCCACTGAACTTGCCGCTCTCGACAAATTCATAGACCAAAGCTTCACTACTTCAATGTTGCTGGTGGAAGGAGAAGTGGTCTACGCCAAGGAAACGAAAGATACGTTCGCCGGATTTGTTCTGAAAACGTCGGCTGTGAACCCATGGATGTGAACTTCAATTAGCGGTGAAAGAAAGAGATGTTATTGCAGCAACCTGCTGCTGCAAAGCAGGGTAACATCAACACGTAAAGAGTGAAATGCAAAATTATAATGCCCAGCATTATTTGGTGAGTTGCCCAGCAATTATGTCAGTATGTCGTGTCCCAACAGAATAAATAAGTAAGGCTCCAAGAAAATTCATGGGGTTGGTGAGGCCGACCTTGAGTTTGAGAGTGGCGCAAATAAATTTGGGCTTTGCAGCACGTAGTATTTGCGTCATGACAATGTACGATTGACAGAAAGATTGTTATTGCCAACATAAATACAGCACACATCAACCGCAGCGTTTGACTCGCTCGCTATGCATCCACCAGCAAACGCTGTGCATAGCTTATGAACGCGAAAGCCTTCGATACTTCATCAGACGGGAAGATTGACCGATGGCGTCCTACGTCGGCGGCGTCAGCACGAGTAATGCAAAAAAATCACCATCACGCGATCACGTCACCATATATGACGTCATAATGACGTCACAGGTTGCCCAAATTTGTGACGTCGTCATGAAGCCTCATGACGTGATGTCACATGATGACGTGTTGCCACGACATGGTAGCTTTGCACAGCCTCCTTTATCGGTGAGTCGATCACGGAGGCAGTGAAAAACCGTGTTAGGTGCACAAAGTTTTTGGAGATGGGGTGGAGAAAATCAATACATCGACTGACAAGAAGGAGAAGAAGGTGGCTGTCGCCTTCCGGTCATCTTAAAGGAATGCACAAGGAACCCTGTGATATTTTAAGTCAATCGTGGCTAAACAATGACTCGGGTATCTGCAGCCCATATTGCAGA
>JALIZH010012387.1:0-97995 GCA_030522465.1 Rhipicephalus appendiculatus | reverse complement strand
GGAGTTACACGTTTCGGCTGCGGTGGTGTAGTGCGCGAGGAACCAGACCAGTGATGTTCCGTACTACGCCGAAGAATTCCCATTACGAGACATGAAAATTCCCTATTTCGAGCATTTTTCCCTGCATACGTTGACAAAATTCCCAGCATATTTCCCTGCACTATGGGCGTTTTCACGAAAGGCTCCCTGGGCGCCGCCATAGTACTTTTTGGGCTGCGCAAATTGGCGTGACCCCCCAAAAATGCACTGCCGAGGCTGTGACGTCAACCTTTGTACTCCCGCGCGCAGCCCAGCATGGCCACGTTTTTTCTCTCCTGTGAAAAGGTCTATAGTAGTAATATGTGCGTGTCCCCCCCCCCCCACCCCCCCACACACACACACTATAAATGCATGTGTGTGACGTGTTTGCGACTATTGAAATCATGGCTAGCGCCCGTGCTTCTGCGCAAGAAAAGCGTGACTTTCTTAATTCATGCGTTGTAAATACATTGCACATAGTGGGCTTCCATTCTAACAGCAGGAGTGAACTATAAATAATAATAATTGCCATGATATTATAAAGGACTTCGTAGAGGAGTGCGCCGGAAATTTCGACCACCTCTTTAACGTGCGCACCTAAGTCAAAGTACACGGTCGTCAAGCATTTTCGCCTCCATGGGAAATGCGGCCGGTATTCGAACCCGTGACCTTCGGGTCAGCAGTCGAGCACCATAACGACTATGCCACCGTGGCGGGTGTGCACTATAATTCGTTCCACATAATCAGAAACGAATATCTAGGGTTATGCTTGCGTCCTGCATACGCCAGAACTGATTGCAGAAGCCGAAGGCACACTATGACCGCTATGTATCGGTCCTCACGAAGATTTAACCAACCCTGAAATTCCCTGCAATATCTCAAAGATTCCCTTTTTCCCTTTCGTCCGCAATGATGGCTGAAATTTCCCGAAAAATGGAAAACTTCCTGAACGGAACGACGCAGGCGAGCCTACAAAAATGCGGCCCCTCAAAGTTGCGCCGCTTACGCATGTATTTGCATGCGAAGTTTTTAAAAAACTGATGATCTCTCAATAGTGAATTTGTCGGCGATCAGTAACTTCTGATGTGGCAATCTGATCCTTTATCGAGGATACTTCATGTTGCCATATTTCATTGTTACCTGGATATGAATTCGTGACCGTCATTATTGCTCGTGACAACTGAAGTGTTTCGCTGCCGAGCGCGTGCATGAAGGTCCGATTCCCGGTGGGGTATGAAGGAAGGAAAAAGTCAGGAGAAAGCATTGCGCAATGCAAAAGAAAGAAAGAAAGAAAGAAAGAAGGAAAGAAAGAAAGAAAGAAAGAAAGAAAGAAAGAAAGAAAGAAAGAAAGAAAGAAAGAAAGAAAGAAAGAAAGAAAGAAAGGAAAGTAGCAAGTCAGGAACGGCTGCCCGTACACTTACGTTGAAAAATTAGTGTGGTAGTTATTGCAGGAGTCAGGATGTCCAGAGCTGCAGTCGAGCTTGCTTGGTCAGTAAAAATTGGCATTCCTCCTCAAGCTAACCGCTTGACATAAAAGGCGATGGCTGGATTCATGGAATTAAAGCAGTATGCAAGCGCGTCATCTTGAGATGAACTATATATATATATATATATATATATATATATATATATATATATTATATATATATATATATATATATATATATATATATATATATAGAGAGAGAGAGAGAGAGAGAGCATGCGCCTTGCGTTGCGTGTTTCTTTTCCTGCATTCTTCTGCTTCTTTTATAATAATAATATGTGGGGTTTTACGTCCCAAAACCACGATATGATTATGAGAGACGCCATAGTGGAGGGCTCCAGAAATTTCGACCATCTGGTGTTCTTTAACGTGCACTCACATCGCACAGTACACGGGCCACTGCCATTTTGCCTCCATCGAAATGCGACCGCCGCGGCCGGGATCGAACCCGCGACCTTCGGGTCAGCAGCCGAGCACCCTAGCCACTGATCCACCGAGGCGGACTTCTGCTTCTTTTATGCGCTGCAGTGGCAGCAAGGTCGTTCAGAGCAAACTCAATCATCGGCGGACCGCAGCGTCTTGCTCCTTCTTGGAGACTCGCATTCCATATGAACATTTTATTGAATCGGAGTGCATCTATAATTACCTCCATGTTGGAAAGGATGGGAACCAAGTTTACGTTTCTACCGGAAAAGCTTTTCTTTTCGTTTTTAGCTCTATTCCTGAACGCCGGAGTTGGACTTTCTTTTTTTTTTTTATTTCATCTTACGCTTCATAAATCTTCAACTTTTCGCTGTTACGCTTTTCATTAGCCCGTGTGGCGTCTCCAGAAAACTCAGCCCAGCATTCAACATCCTAGGTAAGCCAAGCTAAAGCTAATTAAGAGTAGTTATGCCAAGGTGACCTTAGCCCAGCCGAATTAACCTTAGTCACGACAATAAATACTCATCGATAACGAATCGATAGCTAATAAATACTGATCGAGAACCAATAAGTATCCGATAATTGCCGCGAAACGCATGGCTATGCTCGCTTGAGATTGGATACACGCTTGATACCGATCGACAGCCGATCGATAGTCAATCAATACTCATTTCCCTTTGCAACCGTTTGATATACTATACTATACATGGGTATGCTATGCATCCCCCCTCTCTCCTTCTCCTCTCCACACTCCTCTCCCTCACTTCCATTTCGCGCCTCCTTGCTATAATACCAAATATCAATCTATATAATCAATCAATCACAGCTCCGCTGTGACCCAGCCTTGCGCCACCAGTGCGAGCTGCGCAATTTTTTTTTCTTTCACGACATGCATATAAACGCGTAATTAACTAAAACGTGCTCCTGGGCTAACTGATGCATGTTTCTTAGAAAAGGAAGGCACTACAAGTAAACACGGATGTCCCACTCGTCCACGAACATGATGAAACAAACCAACAAACAATGAAACCAAGGTGAAGTATAGGGACGCTATTTATAGTGTTTAACTTAATATGTTAATTACGATAAAAACGTAAAGAAATTAATGTATACGAAAAAGGCAACTTGTCGCTGGTATGAACCGAACCTACAGCTTTCGTATAACGGGTCCGATCCTTTATCAATGATCGTCAATCAATTGATCTACAGCGGCGGTCGTCCTCCCGTCCACTTGATTGGGTATTCCTGCGCATGTAAACCTGGCAGTGTTAGCCAGCGCCCCTCATAGGCATGAAGACGAGTGTGGAAACACTTTTTTTTTTGGCCAGCTGGCGTCACGTATATCTTGTGATCTTATTACGAGCTGGAAGCTGTCCCATAATCCCTCGCGTACTACATAAAGGCAACAAGACGGCCGGGACAAGACCTCATAGCTATGAGGGAACGTGCGAAGTGGAATTTACATGCACAGTACTACCCAATAAAGTGGACGGGAGGACGACCGCCGCTCACGCTCTCCTAGCAGCACCAAATGTTGCCACAACGTTGAAGCAGCTTTCTGAATGTTGTGGCAACGTTGTGTCAACATTTGGTGCTACTAGGGTAGTTTGGCAGAGCACCGGAAGCGTTTTCCGAAGGTTGAAGGTTCGGTACGCTACCAGCGGCGCGTTGTCTTTTCGTACACTTTAATTTCTTTACATTTATTTGTAACCACCACATTAAGTTGAAGACTAGATATAGTGCCCCTAGACTTTCCATAGATTCATTATCTGTTGGCTAAATTAGGTTGTACATAACAAAGAAAACGAGGCCTTGATCAATTCCCATTCCTTTGTCCACGGACACGACCCTCGACCTGCCCCTGATGTCCGTGTTTTCTAGTTGTGCCTTCTTTTTAGATGCGAAGCAGCTCTTTGACTAGGCTGTGTAACGCTGTCCCTCCGTCCATGCGTCCGTACGAACGCGCCGCAACGCGCTCCCCTCGCCGCAGCTGCGCGTTGACGTCACGCTCCCCTCGCAGTGCGCGCTGACGTCACTCTCTCCCTCGCCTGCCGCGCGCTCGCCGCAGCGCCCGCAGCTGCCGCCTGACGCGCAACGACAAGACCTACGCCAGCCATCGCTTCAAACGAATCTTCCAGCGCTCACCGCAGCACCCGCGTTAGCGCCGTTCAACCCGTGACGCCACCCGTGCGCAACGCTGCTGCTTCGCATCCCATCAGGGTTCCCTTTGGGAAGATGGTGTAAATTTTTTTCTAAGCGGGTTCCCAGGGATACATCTGCATTCCCAGCACAAACAATGCAGCTTACGATGAGGATGAGGATGATGAATGCAAAATACTATGACCAATGCCCACTAATGTCTACCTTATGGATAACCGACTGCCCACAGTATCTTACAGTCGCTGCGTTTGTTCTCAAGTGAAAATTGCAGGTGTTGTCTAAGTCAGCGCGATATCTATTAATTTTGTTGGAATTGTAGCTCGTTGTAAATCTATATGGACTGTGCTAGCTGTCAGACAACAGAAGTGTTTGTGAGAGAGAGAAAAAAAAATTGGCAGAAACAAGACCTGTCAAAACAAAGAAACGAAACGAGTAGCGCTGGCCGTCTTCATCTCTTCCGATTAAAATTCACTCTATAATATTTATTTGCTGTAGTGTTCATTCTTTCTTTTTTTATGTTATTTCGTATTTAGTATTGCCTAAATGTTTGTTTGTGCATTTACGCTATGATCTAATGTGTGGCCAATCCCACTCGTGGCTATGAGCCACTTTTGCTAGGCTACAACAACAACAATAACAACAATGTATGTGCACTTGAATGAATCGGTGTACAACGGAAATAATGTTATCTGCAAATTTAAGTAAAAAAAAAACAATATTTAGAGAAATTTTCACGCGATTTACCTTACCCGAAGAAAAACATTGGAGGTGCCTTAAGGGACGTTGCTATGGCTGGCAAGTAGGCCTGACGCTACAATTAAGACGATAATCAGATGCTTTACTGCAGGCCTAAGGACTAGAACTGAAGGGGAGAGAAAATGAACATGCTTAATTTATTATTTAAGCTTCGAAGAACCGTGCTCATTGCAGAATGCTTTGTGCTCGAGCTACGTTCTGGGACTTCGCGAACAGCCGTAGCTGATCCTTGAGGTCGGAGCTGGCCGGAGCTCCGACCTCAAGGATCGGCTAAATCACACGCTGCAGCGAAGAGACACCTGTAAAATGATTTATTTTTCCTATGCAAACGTTTCGTATGGAACTAAATCAACTGATTGAAGCTGCATCATGACGTATCCTACACAGATAGTCAATGTTAGACTACATTAGTCGACATTAGCCATTATTGCGCAATCGCTGCCATAACTGGAAAGTGATTATAGTGCTCGAGCAAGTACGATAGCCAGCTAAAGAAACCTTCAACTCCATACAAGTTGAGTTCAGTCAGTACCTATACGCGGCCGGCGACGACATAGGCGTTACCATACCCCGATCACCATATATTCTAGGAGGACATCATGCTCAATAAGCAAACGCGTATTACCTCGTGACCTTTCTTGAGTGATCCGGCTTGCTCATCGTTGTGTTTACTCTACCTTTCGATCCCTCTCTCACGGCTTGCCCCTCTGGTGGGGGAGGGAATATAGCAGCCGAAATATAGCCTATATGATGAAGAGGTCGTAAGGAGGACGCGAGGATGACCATTTAGCTGTCTGGTATGACTGTGCAAGTAAGTAATTATTGATTTGTTGTTTATATGTTTGCTTTTTTCCCCTTTCTGTTTAATCATTCGTTAATATTCCAAATATTTAAAATTCGATATGAAAAATTCTTGGCCAATCCCCCAGTGTGGGCACGAGCCATATGAGAAATCATCATCATTATCACTACCATCACCACCACCACCATCACCAAAGCGTCATGATTTTTGTTCCTTTGAGAGGTTTCGCAACAGGGCTTACTTACTTTAAAATTGGGATTCACGAAACATAACTCTTGTACCTCATTGACGTCGTAACTTCTATTAGAATTAAAAAAAAAAAAAAACTTCAGACAATTATGACGCACCCGACTCTTGGCCGATCCCCCTGAGTGGGTAGGTGCCAATCATCCCAGGAGCATCATCATCAACATCACGATCCCGTGGCCTACAAGCCACTGGGCGACCGCGATCACCGCTATGGGCCCTGGTCCTCCACCGACGTCGCCTTCGCCGTGAAGAAAGAAGCGACCCCACCATGACGTCCCGGCTGGCGCCCTCGGCGGCCAAGGTCGAACTCCTGGCCATCCTGCTGGGCGTGGGATCTCTGGCGGAAGCCCTGAACTCGCACTACGCCCGCGGATTCGGCGTGTGCATCTTCAGCGCCTACACGCTCGCCTTCGTCCTGATCGCGGCCTACACGACGCCTCTCACGGCGTTCGTCCACCTCGCGTCGCCGGGCCTGGAGTCCTCCTCGTCGGCGTACCGTCACGCCTGCCGGACTCCACTACGTCGTCGCCTCGGTGGCCTACCTCACCGTGCTCGTGCACCTCGTCACGCATCCACGACGGCATGGCACGCGAGGCCGTGCGCTACCGCGTCGTCGTGATGTCCATGGTCAACATGCTCGTCTACTGCCTCCTGGCGTTCCTCACGTGACACCATGGGTGAAGGGCGGTTGAGGCGTCACTGGGTCATCCAGGACGCTGTCACGTGGTTACACCAGCGGCGTAGCGGATCTTTCATTCGCAAGGCCGTGTCATCGCCTGTCAAATTGAGGTCGAGACGATTGTGACGTTCGTGACGGCTGTCACGTGGTTCTACCGGTGACACAGCGAAAACGCCGCCCAGACGAAGCGTCGACGAGCCCGTCATTTGAAATTTATCGCACACCCTGCTGTCTGGTTGGGCGTGACAATGCGTCAACGGGTCGCATAAATTTTTTCGCCGTCGCCGTGACTTACGTTAAACGATGTGATTACGCTGGCAAGCAGTGCTGCTGACTCGATGTCTCATGGATAACGACTCGGCGCACACTGATCCTTGCGCCGCTTCCTTTCTTGTATGGAGAGGATAAGGTTGAACCAAGATTGTGTTTACCGTAGAACTCTGAGAATGAAAATTCCATTGCAGTTCAATTCAACGAGCTCTTGATTGCTGGTAGAGAAGACAAAAGAAAAAAAACAGTGATAAAAAAAGCCGCTCTCGTTCACTCCAAATCGACCGTGGTTGCCCTAAGCGCAGTTGATGCGTCCTCTCTTGAAAATTGATTCAAAACGTTAAAGCGAAATCGTAATATCCATCGACTAGACCACGGTATGGTTCCGTTGGGGCTGAGTGACCGCATACAATGTGTGGCACGACGACAAGATGTCACCGCTTCTTCTAGACAGTTATTGTACAGTCGTTTATGCGGAGGAGTCGCAACTGTCCAGGACTTCAGATTGTGAGATCATGTATGAAGTATATATACCCAGTGGTCGAACTGAATTTCCTTTGCCTAAGGACAATATTGACCCGTAAGGACAGCAATGAGCATAATAAGACTCGTACACTGCCGTTACCAGCGTGATTGACGTAAGCTGGCCCGCGCTCAGCATGTGACGTTAAATAACACTGCACGCCCATAGCGGAGATGATCACATAGGAATAAAAATTGCTAGTGGCAGCCGTTCGACTGCGTGCTGTGAAAGGCGTTGGAGTCTTTATCCACGTTTTGAGCCGAACACTTGCGATGATGTATCACTCAGTCTGGCGAGGTTCTCGGTCGTCAATTCGTTCGCCAAAAACTTGGAGGAGGCTTGAGCTTCGCCTTCAAGAGCAGAACGCGATAGCGTAATAGGCCTCATGCGCATCGCCTTCACAATTGCTAGCCTGGTTTCGGTTCTCGGTGCATGCCTCAACCGTGCCGTAAGGAAACGAACGGCTGTGCTCGTAACATTGGCCGTTTCAAACTATCCTAGAATGTTTACTGTTGAGTAGAGTTACTAAGTGCCCACTACGGCATAATTCTTCCTTTTGCTAATTAGCGAAGGGCCCCCTACGCGTCCGTAAGGCAACACCCGAATCTACGCACCTGCTCGCTTTGTTGATGCTTTTGTAGCTGATGATGGTCAAAATGTCTGAGCGCTTTGTAATGGGTGGGCCTTTAAAACGCCCACTCGTTGTGCAAGTCACATGTTTTGACGCCTGGAGCGATTCTATGCTTCTGTCACGTAAGATTACATTCGTTCAGGAGACTCTTTCCACTACTATACATGACATTCATATAGTCTTTTTTTTTTTCGAAGAAGTTTCAAGCAATTTCGTGACTCAGTGGTAAAACACCTGACGGCCTGTGTTCGATTCCCACTCGAAGCGAAAATGTCTGTTGTTTACTTTATTGGCATCTTTCACGATTTTTCGGTCAAGGACAAGATGATTTTTCGCCAACAACCAACGACTAAGACACCAAAGCCGAGATCTTTAACGAAACGAGCTCTTTAACCGCTATCGCATTGAAACTATTTCATTAGCCAAACGCTGTATTGGAAACACGGTAATATAAACGAGAATGTTTACTCTTTCAATAAGTTTGAATGATTAGCTGTAGGTGCTTATATAAAACATATAATTGTCGCTCCTCAGCCAGCATGATGGTTGGCATTGCCTTGAACGATTTAGAGCAGCTATTCAGCGTTCAATTTTTTTGTGTGACAACTGCACACCAGGACTAGAACAATCTGGGCGCCAACGTCATGCATCTTAACGACCTACGTCCTTTCTTTCGTAGTTGTACTAAGCCTAACCCGTTCCTCGTATAGTAATGCGCGTAATTTCTGAGGGCTTTGAGGCGCATCAAATGAATTCAGGATAGACATATCGCATATATCTGTTAAAGTAACATTTCTTGGAGTACGATACATTGAAGCACAGCGCATGGCATACGCGTATAATGCGCAGATGCTACGACTTCTCGGCGTTTCGGGCAATTTCCTACTCCTCTTCGTGCTCCGTGGATCGCTGGATCTTACAAGATGGTGCCATTAAGAACTGAGTGTTCGGTGTAAATGGCCGATCTAGTCAACTGCATGTTTGATTGGTTAGCGAAGTGCGATTGGTGACACTGTTGGCAGATTTCAACAGTGGCGTAACTAGATAGGACGGCGCCCATGGCAAATATATTTCCGCGCCCATCATGACTGTAATGATAGTGATTATTATTATTATTATTATTATTATTATTATTATTATTATTATTATTATTATCATCATCATCATCATCATCATCATCATTTGTGCAAAATATCCATCTGGCTGGCTGTTTAGGCAAGCGAATGAGCAATTTCCTGATTCACTGTTCACTACAGTGGACTAAAGCCGTCTTGCACGTCCACGCATCGTACAACACACCAGAGGTTCACAAGGTTAGAAAAAATGTGAAAGAAGAAATGGACCTCACCCGTCACCTGTTGTCGTCTCGCTTTACACGAAATATGCGAAGTTCGTAAATTGCATACAACCACACGAAACAGAACGACGAAGCAGGCATGTAAACGGTTCTTATCGTGTAGGCTACGTCACCATGAAAAGTATTGTTCCAAATTATTTATTGCCTACATCAAATCTGCATACTATGCCTTTTTTTTAAAATCAATGCTAACGATGCGTTCAAAAATTCCTTCCTGCAAACCATGTTGTTGCATATATTATTGCCTTTTACGACGCGATCGTGAACAATGGTTGTCAGAAAAAAAAAAAACGCGTTCTTTATATTTGAGATATAACATGGCACAAGCACATTGTGAAAGGAGCTATCTCTCTACGGTCACACATTTCCGCCGTCGGCTCCACTCTAGACCAGGGGTCTCAAACACGCCGCCTGCGGACCTCTTACCAGTGAACCGCAGCCCGCACGTGGTGGCTGTCCTCATCGCACGTTTTTTTTTTTTTTTTTTTTTTTTTTTTTTTTTTTTTTTTTTTTTTTTTCTCCTAGTAAACGCGGTTATGAGCTACACAGGCATCACTTGTCTAGAGCATTTTTTTTCTTGAAGGAACCCCTGCGGTCAACATGTGTTGATGCATAACCGTGAAACACAGCCCTATATTTCAGAATTGTCGTCCAGATTTTAGTCATTTTGGAGGTAGATTTAGGTTGTTGGAATCCCGGTGCCAAATCGCCTTCAGAAATGACCCATATATGAGACGGGGAAAGTTATTTCAAATGGACATGTTAGCCATTTGAAACATTCGTCTTTTTGAGTGTGTGTGTTTTGTGCCCCATCCGGAGTCTATATCGACCAGATGACGCTGATACAATCTCATGTAGCCACCATAACCCGTTTACATGAGACGTCAAACGCAAAATCTTGAGCTCTACTAGCAGAAAATGAAATGTTCTTGTAGCTTACCGCCTCACTGAAGCCGACAGTGAAGTCGATGTTCGGGACCGCCTTCTCCCCCGAGGTAGTGGGTAAAACATGAGCGTACAGATCTTTTCTAGTGTAACTCTCCTGCTTGGTGGAATGAGCAGGGGCATTGAAGGATGCATGCAGTATTGGTAGGGTGTGAAAAGATAAGTTATTAGTGGAGATAAAGTGGAGACCGAACATCTCTTACTCGATTACTCTCGCCCCAGACTCAGTGCTGAACAGTAGCGTAGCCAGAAATTTTTTTCGGGGGAGGGGGGGGGGGGGGGGGGGGTTCAACCATACTTTACGTATGTTCGTGCGTGCGTTTGTATGTGTGCGTGCATATATACGCAAGCAAAACTGAAAAATTTCGGGGGGGGGGGGGGATTGAACCCCCCCAAACCCCCGTTGGCTACGCCACTGGTGCTGAAGCGCTGTCGTCACGAATCTGATCGCTCTCGGCGAATTAGAAAGCGCCATCACACGTCACCACGCTTGCAATTGGCCGCTGCTTGGCCGCGGTGCAGTGACGCCGCGGCTTTCGTGATTGCCGCAATAGATGTGGTTGCAGACTTTGAACCTCGCAGCGAAGATGATCTCAGCATGGAAGCAGGATTGCATTTCAGTAAGTCTGCAGTGATCCCCAGTGCTCTCGCGGCGGCAGCAGCTCTTTCTGCGTGTGAGGCCTGGCTCCAACCGACGGAAAGCGAAGCGTCGTTTTCGTCGACTGCATGCGAGGCGTCTGATTGCCAAATACTGTTTGTGTACACGCCTATTTAATCTTTCGTTTTTATTAATGGCGTTTTTGTTTTGGAGAACTCGAGCAGAGGCGCCTTGCTTTGAAGAGAGTCGCGGCAGAGCAATGAGAGCAGGGCCGTGCAGGGCCACTCAATCCGGCCCTGGAATATCGGCATGCATACGAAGAGCAGGTGGGAGTGTACAACTGAGAAGAAATGTACCATGAGATCAAAACCACCGAAGCCCCATAGTTCTCTGAGGCACAGCGGCAGAACACATGTGAAATCCGACGCAGAATCGCTGCGAGGCTCGCTCGTATACACGACGTCATCATCACTGGAGTCCGACTACACCTGGATGCGGTTATTGCCAAGGCGTTCACCGGCAGAAGCAAGAAAACAAAACGAAACGCATGAGGAAGATATCCGGATGAATAGCTCTCGGCAAAGCTCTGCTGGACTACGTTTGTGATCATTAGGAGAAACGTGAAGGGGCGTTAGTACATGTATATATCCTTCAGTTTTTCGCAATTTTCTCGCTTGTTAAAGCTCAGTTCTCAGCAATGATCGCATGAATGTGATCGTAATAGGATGATTTGCCATTGCAGTTCTACTTCCTGTATCTCTTTAGTGCTATTGTGCACGAGGCCCACCACTGGAAACACGGGTGCTGCAGTCAACATACATTACGATCACGTGATGCCACCTTGCTTCACGGAACTTTGCTCTAAAGGCCGGAAGCCAATGGCCCGAGCGCGTTTTTTTCTCTGCGTTTCCCCCTTCAATCAGCCTCGTTTCACAACCAGTTCATGTCCACTGACATCTAGAAACAACAAGAGCTTGGGAAGCGTGACCAATGTTTTCGGTCGTGCTGTGTGCCACAATTAGTGCACCGCGCATGCAAAAGAGGAGAGTGTAATTTCACATTGACGGTTTTACTTCAAGGATCACGAACATATCACGACACATGGCTGATAAATCTAGCTTAGAAGGAGCAATGAGCCGAAGTCCCGCGCAAGTGTCTGCAGCAAGCACTTCCGAGAAGGCAACTTTGTCCGCGGACTAGGAACGCACATGCCAATGTGGTGAGTGACAGCGAGTTCACAGGTGACACCTCCCTTTCCACGTGAAGATGCCCACACCTCGAAGTATTCTCAAAAGTTACTTCGGGGTCGTCATTCCTCATAGTCAACCCCATCCTACGCACGCTGATCGGGGAAAGTACCGATACACAGAGAAAAATGAGGAGGGCCGGGTGACGCAGTTTTATGGGAGAAAGCAGTCTGTGAACGAGTTTCTGATTTGGAAAACATAAGAAAGGAACCTTGCAGGAAAGGCCATACTTTGTTTCTTTTCATTTCGTCATTTTATCCCGACATCTGCCCATGAAAGATCGCCGTAAGCTTGGAGGCTGACCTGTCCGATGAGTTGGTAAAGAGCTTCTCGATCGCAACCTTTCAGCAACAAGACCGTGGGCAGCGCTTTTCCTTTCCTAATTTAACTAGGGTTATATACGTGTGGAAGAACCAAGGTGGTTTGGGCCGAGCCAGAAGAAAACGAACATTTCAAGCGATAAGTTCAGTGGCGAAGCTAGAAGTAGGTTTCGGAGGTGCAACCTCCCACCGCCCCGATATTATTACCTTTGTATATGTTATATATGCGCACACATACAAACACATGTCAGATCACAAATAAAGGGAAGTCAGAACCCCAGAAAAAAAGTTTTTGTTCACGACCCTGGATAGGTACATTCATGGTTAAAATTGTGCTTATGTGGAAACAGGCTTACACCGACCTATTTATCTTACTACTTTTCATGGGCCTGAATATGAGCAAGGAGCCACATTTTCCTTGCTCAAGTGAGCCACAAGCTCCCTGAAGATTGTGTGTCGTTTGTTGAAGGAAAGGAGCACCATTTAAATAGTCAAAGGAGTATCTAGCCTCGCTGGTGGTACCAGCTGAGCAGAAGGCGAAGAAGGGTGTGTTGGAGCAGTGTGGTGGCATGCCTCCTCTGGTTTTGAACCTGTTGAGGGCGACCTTTCCACGGGGCGCGGGGCGCTACCACCCCGTTTGTGTCCTCAAGAAGTCCCCGAGCGCATGTTGGGCGGACTCGGCTCGGCGCCCCCTCCCAAATGGCGCCCGGGGCACTTGTACCCCCTTGCCCCACCCTAGTTACGCCACTGGATTTCAAGCAGTTTCCCACAGATTTAATTTATTTGCTATATACCGCATGTTTCAGAAGTTTCGCGAGTGGACAAACGGGATATATATACATGGCACAACTGTTAGCCAAACGACACAGCCGACCGTGGCCTATCAGGTACCACGCTCAGGTGTCACGATCAGGTATCACACTAAGGGTGCTTGATGTGCGGTCCGAATTAGGTATTAATATCCTTATATTGATTAAATAAACCTTTAAAATCTTACGTCACATAGGGTATATATATTTCTTATCGGTTTGACTCGTCGTTCATGTTTATTTGCGCCTCCCCGTTAGCGAAATCAGACTGCCAAAGTGCTTCATATATAGCTGGGCAACAGAAACGCGCAACACTGCTAGTGAAATTCTTGCGCTGTGTTATATGCCGAACAATACACAATGCTAGCACACTCGTTTATTGCCGAATATGTGCTGCGATCACTTCTTTGGCACTGTTGCCGGCGCCGAGACCTTGCTGCGTATCTGAGCGACCAGTTTCTTGACACGCTCCGAGGAACCGGCCAGATTCTGCAGGTACGGCGAGATGTTCTGGACCTTTGCTGACACCTCGTTGTAGCTGACCCTCAGAAGGCGATGCAGGGCCGCTAGGGGAGCGGTAGACTTGTTCCTCGCTGACGTTACCTTTCAAGAACTGTGCGATGGCATCGGTCAGCTGCTCGGCCACGTCGTCGAACATCTCCCTCATGGTGAGGTTGAAGACGAGCGCGGTGGCGAACTCCTGCGCGAGACGCCGACCGCAGAGGAGCCCCGCATACCGCGGCTCGAGCGGTGGCCCTGGCGTTGCTGCACACCTGCCGGCCGCCACCGTCCTCCCGCCACTCCGAGATGTACAGCAGCCACTCGCAGCCGGCCACGTGGCTGCACAAGTTGCAGAGCAGCTTGAGCACTTCGTCCTGCTCCTGCGGAGAAGGCGCCGCGATCCGGTTGACGTAGCTCATGATGACGTGCTTCCTGCGATCCTGGTGCAAGAACAGGATGACGTCCTTGAACAGCGCCGCCGCCTGCAGCACGCGCAGTAGCGACAGCCGAGCGGCGCAGTTCACGTCTTGCGAGATCAACAGCTTTTCGAAGACGTCTAGCAGCTCCTGGCCGAGAGCCCAAGCTCCGTTGCCGTTCACGAGGTACTCGCGGAGATGGTCCAACTGCGACCTCTCGCGGTCGGTGATGGTGGTTTTCTTGAGATGCTTTTCGAGTTCCTTGAAAGAAGCAATCCCGTCGACCCCAGGGTAGTAGACGGGCTGGTCGTCGTCGTTCTTGTCTTCATCTTCGTCACTTCTGGCGTCAGGAGACTTCTCTCCAGTCGTCTTACCGCGAGGCGGGCTGTGCTTCGAACGGTTTGAGTGCTCTGGGGAGGGCGAAGCCTTCGAGCTTTGCTGCGCCCCTTCTGGAGAGCCCTGTCCTGGCGCCTTATCCACGTTGATCGCGAGACGCTCGAATAAAGGCACCAGCGTGTTGCCCATGGGCGTGCGCAGGAATTCGTCCGGCAGTTCCAGGATCTCTCGCGGAATGGACTTGCCGGTGAGGAACATGGCGACGTCTTGCGAGAAGTTGTTGCAATTGTGGCGGAACAGGTTGTACGTGCTGCCTTTGTAGGCGGACTTGCCCAGATCGCGGATGTACTCCAGAAAGACGTCGTGAGGCAGCTCGGTGCGACCGAGGCTCACGACCCTGTCCGGGTTCTGGAGGGTGGTCGTTCCCGCCGGACAGCTGTCGATGCCCGTGGAGCCGAAGTAGTACTCCGTGCCCCGCACGACGATGCTCGTGTGCCACACGCCGGGCAGTTCTTTGCCGAGTAGAGCGGGAGACAGTTTCTTGGCGAGTCCTTTGGACAGGTCGTAAACGTAGAGCAGCACTTCGAAGCCGGACTCGGCGTTGCCTCGCGATGCGTTCGCCATGTCACCAACGTTCATGGCGAGCTGAAGGAATCCGATGGTTGCTCCAGAGCTGCGTTAGACGCCTGTAACGCCACCTTCTACAGGAGAAAAGCTCGTACATACGATGACTCACAGGCGACAACACTTGCAAGCTCACACAGAACTACAATATGAGCCTCAGTCCTCGTTTGTTCGATAGAGCCACGCGACACGGCCTACTTCTTCTTTGTCTTTTGTGGCTGGAAAGAATGTCAAGGTTTGTTTTAACAAAAAGAAAATGTCACGTTTCAAGTCACGTTCGCGGTTTACGCGCAAACGTATATGGACGCTAGACCCCTTGGTTTTTTTTTTTTTTTTTTTTTTTTTTTTTTTTTTTTGCTTTGCGCGTAGAATGTTTCAGAAGTGCTTTGATTGCTTTGAGGTGTTGCAGTTATTCAATCTATAGAACTTTCTTTGGTAGACTCCTGGGTGCGCCTATGGCCAGCATCATGCGCCGAGAACAACGCTTCACAATAGCTAGCGAGGCACTGGAAGTCATGGTCAAGGAATACGTCTACTTAAGGCAGAAAGTGACCACGGCGCCGAACCATGGGATTAAAGTTACTAGAAGAATACGAAAAGGCTGGAGCGCATTTGGCAGGCATTGTCAGATCGTGAACGGTGGCATACCACTATCCCCCAAGAGAAAGGTATATAACCCCCCGTATTCACAAACGCTCCTCGACTCGAATTTCGTCCTTCACTTGACCGAGTTGAGCTCAGCGCCGCTGCTCGACTCAAGATGACGCAGCGCTTCTCATGAATCGCTGCAGATTATCGCTGGTATTCAGTGACTTTTTCTGCCTAGAGACGGCGCTCGCATCGACTTTCTCAAGTCAAGGTGAAGTGCTGAGTGAAGGGACGTTCTAGAATACGGGGGTAAGAGATGCACCTTACCGGTACTTACCTACGGGGCTCAAATTTGGAGGCTTACGAAGAGGGTTCAACTTAAATGGAGGATGAAGCAGCAAGCCAAGGAAAGCGATATGTGTAATTTTAAGGGACAACGAGAGAGGAGAGTGGGTCAGGTCAGGGAACATACGGGTGTTTAGGAGATCTTACTGGAAATCAAGAAGAAATGGAAATGGGCAGGATATGTGGCACGAAAAACCGTTGGTCGTTAAGAGTAACAGACTTGATTCCTAGAGAAGGCAAGCGGGCGATGGGGAGACAGAAAGTTAGGTGGACAGATGAGATTAAGAAATTTGCGGCGATAACGACCGCAGCAAGCATATAACCAGGTTGATTGGCGACACATAAGAGAGGCCTTTACCCTGTAGTGGGCGTAATGAAGCTGATGATGATGGTGACGACGACGATGCGCTGGTCTTCAGCTCGTGCCAGACAACTACTTCGCAGTCGGTCGATTAGCGCTTCGGCTGCCAACGCTTCCGTTGGTCCTCTTTACTTCTCGTTCAGCCTCTCGCTCAGCCTTCTCACTCGGCGCCATCGCACGCCCACCAAGCCCATATAAACTGTCTGGGGAACTAAACCTAGCGCACCTCCGCCACTGCCGGACTGGAGGGGACATGTGATCGCTGACATGGCATCTAGGTTTGCTCGTAAGATAGTAAAAGCGACGGCATCTTTTGATCAGGGAGCTATAGTGCGTATATGTATCAAGCTCTCACGGCTCTAGGCGTCATCTCGGCGATTTTACACACGGTGCATGTACACTTACGCGAATAAACGGTATAAGAGACTTCAACATTACTGTGCCATCGTGGCAGCCGCCTGCGTCAACTTAAGAATTGATCTTCACGACGAAAATAACGTTAATAAAACAACAACAATTCCTCCAGCTATAATCCCTGCTGCGATCGCCAGCAGCATTCTCCAAAACATTGCAGTGTTAGTGCTCCCCTAATTTTATGCAATAGTAACTACCACTACTGGGAAAACATCCAGTAATCTGGTGCTCATGGTGTTGCTGGGTGGAAGAGAGGACGGTAGACTGGGGTGAAAAAGAAAACTGAAATGTTTAACGTAAATATATGCGAGAAAATGAAATATTTGGAGTTATGTTTAATTTTAACCGCATGTCCCGTGATACTTAAACCAGACTGCAAAGAATTTTTTTGATAGACAGTTACGTTTTATTTCGTATAAATAGCGCCTTGACGATAGGAAGTACGGTCTTTGCCAACCGCCTTGTGTATACCATGCACACACACGATGCCCAACAGACAGATGCACACACCGAATTAGTGACTGCTGATAGCCAGCAGTGAAACTAGGCGACAAAAATACAGATAAACGATTCTAGTAAATTTTATGTAGATATTAATCACTTCCGCGAGCAGGAGCCGTTTGTCTTGACGTGAGCAGAGACGAGTCAATCATTACGGTGTGCTCCTGGGGTTTCCTTCGGGTTCCTGAGGAGACTCTAGCTCTGGTGCCTTGTCGACCGTGACTGAGAGACGCTCGAAGAAAGGCACTAGAGCGCTGCCCATTGGCGTGCTCAAGAAGTCGTGGGGTAATTCAAGAATGTCTCCTGGAATGGAGTTACCGGTCAGGAACAATGAGACGTCCTGGGAGAAGTGGTTGCAGTTGTGGCGCAACAGGTTGTACGTGCTGCCCGCGTAGCTGTGTCGTTCAATTTCCCGTATGTACTCCAGGAAGACGTCGTGGGGTACCTCCGTGCGACCGAGGCTCACGACTCGGTCCGGGTCCTTGAAGGCGGTCTTTCCCGCCGGACAGCTGTCGATGCCCGTCGAGCCGAAGAAATACTCCGTGCCCCGTACGACGATGCCCGTGTGCCACACGCCGGGCAGCTCTATGCCGAAGAGAGCGGGAGAGAATTCCTTGGCGAGGCCCTTGGACAGGTCGTACACGTGGAGCAGCACTTCGGAAGCGGACTCGGCAAGGGCGCTCGATTCACTCGCCATGTCGCCTAAGCTTGCGGAGAGCTGAAGAAATCTGGTAGTTGTCCGGGAACCGGGAGTTAGACGCCGGTTGTCTTCGACATGACAAAAGCTCGCCCTTCCGATGGCTCTGAGAAGACGACACTTGTTGTTGTTGTTTTCCTCCAGATATGGCTCATACCGAATGGAGGGGATTGGCCAAGTGCTGAACGTAGAACTCCAATGTGGGTTTTCTTCTTCGTCTCCTTTGTTCGGTGGTGTCACGAGGCCCTACCGACTTCTTCTTTCTCTGTTAGCGCTGATAAGCAATGTCACGAGGCTGTAAGAATGTCATGCGGTTGTGGTTTGTTCTAGACGACCGACCGACCAGCCGACCGGCGAGAAAAAACATGGTTGATCCCTCCGTCATAGGAATCGGTATGACACGAAAGTGAAACGTGTCCTTACAGAAGTAGTTGAATGTTTACAGTACATACATATAAGGTAGCTTGCACAACGTGTGTTGGTGTTTGACAGTTATAGCACCGTTTGACGTGGATGCGTCCACGTTGACGCTTGGTGGTACATCTGTATCCCTACGACTAACGTCCATGATCGATGATTAAACAGACCCTTGTGGTCATAGATGCTTGTGGTAACTGTACGGTGAGATCAGAAATAGAGAAAGCGGTGTGACAGCCAGAACAGCGTCATTGATTGGACGCCGAACTTGGGCTAAGGTCGCCTACTCCACGCATGTTAGAGTTATTAAACAACGCTGCCCGACCAGAGGGAAACGCAACGCGCGTCGTGTCTTCCCCGTTGGCCGGCTGCGATTTTTCGCGGGGCGAGCTTAAGTTGGGAACGCGGAGCTACGGCCACGCAGCCACGCGACGCCCTCGCGCGTTGCAGAGCTATTTTTGGTATGGACGGATGCTCTGAGCGAGCCCGATGCTAGGGGTAAGGTCGCCACCTGGCAGTGTGTTAATGCGTTGACAAAATTGCACTTTTCCTATTCGAAACGCGCCGAATGGGACGGACGCGTAGAAACGACGCTTTGAAGGAACTAATCGTGCATGTCACAGTCATAACGCATTACTCCACTTAAGCAAGAGCACTGTGAGAGGGCAGTGGTAGATATAAAAAGCTTTTTAGATGTGAAGCATCTTATGGCGAAGCTTAATCCGGTGGTGGTGTGCGGCGTGACCACCCTTACTGCGCATGCGCAAACCCTTTCAAAAAAATAAAAACCTCATCTCCCCCCTCTCTCTCTCCTCTAGGCATCCCTCCCCGCGGCAACCACACCCCTCACTGCGCATGCGCCTTCCCTCCTCTCTCCTTCTACGCTCCCCCTCTCTCCTCTAGGCATCCCAGCCCACGGCGTCCACACTCCCACTGCGCATGCGCGTCCCCCCCTCTCTCTCCTACGCTCTCCCCTCTAGGCATCCCTGCCCGCGGCGCCCACAGTCCCACTGCGCATGCGCGTCCCCCTCTCTCTCCTCTCCTACGCTCCCCCGCCCTCTCTCGCCTCGCGAGGCCGACGCAGGCAGCGTCTGCTAGCGAGATTGTTGGTTGAGAAAACCGACTGCTCGCGCTGCACAACCGTTCACTGGCCACCCCGTATATATGGCAATGGATCTTGACCTCCAAGGTGGTGCCGGTGGGAGATTTCTCCTGTGCGTTGTTGAACAATAAAAATTCGCAGCGTGCCCGTTAACTAAAAGCGGAATGCGGGTCTCTGTGTCCAGTCGGAGTCTTCTGTCTCTCATTGCCCATTAGCAGCGATTGGCATGTTCCAGTAGAAAACACCGCTCCATCACTGCGTGCTTTGCGCCTCCCCAGTTTTCTCTCCTGCGCAACGCTCCGATGAGCGCCAGCGTCAACGCCGCCGCCAGTGTAAGCGTTAGCGCCCGCTGCTTCACATCTACACATGGTTCCCTTTAGCGGGAGATGGTGTAATTTTTTTTAAAGCCTACGAAGTATGTGATCGTGGCGCAGTGGTTCTACCCTCGACAACCACTCAGGTACGCACTCCTGAGCTTTCTGAAGTTCTACAAACTTGGCCATACACTCTCGAAAATACAATCGTGCGGGCCGTGCATCTGGATCGCGATAAAAGCCTGCCATACGGGCCCGCCATAAACAGTGAATGCCATTGAGCATGATCAAGTCAATAGGCAATCTCTCCTCATCATCTATTGGCAGAAATCTTATACCATGTGGATTTAAAGGTAAATCCTTCTTTATCGTTCTTTGAAGTACGTCCCAAAAATATACGCCTTCCCAACAATGTAAGAAAACATGGTCTATAGTTTCTGGTTTTTTACAAATAAGGCAATCTGTACCCCAAGGTAAGAAAAAACCCCGGTCTTCTTGAAACGTCTTAACAGATAATGTACCTGTGTGAAGCTTAAAAAGAAGGACTTTGTGGAAGGAGCCACTTGCATTCTCTTTACCCGCTTAAGCACATCTTGCCCTTGGCCTCCAGTGTACATGGCTCGGTACATAGGTTCAGGCAGAACAGCATCACACACATCTTTGTACAGTTTTTTACGAGTCACTGAAAACAGATATTCATTAGAAAATCTAACAGATAAAAAGCGTATACTGAGAATAACCTTCTTAAGATACCCGCAGACAGCACCGGTCATGTGATTCGTACTAACCACATAACCAGGTAAAGCACGCGTCAGTCTCAGTTGGCACACTGTACGAAGGAAAGGATCTCTTGTGTAGCGGAAAAAAAAGAAACTGTTTACAACTTGGCGTATGAAAAGATGTGGTAAACCCAGCCCTCCTTGTTTAACTCTTCTAAACAGATTAGTTCGACTGCATCTCTCCCAATTCGAGGCCCACACGAACACTGCAAAGACGCGATGAAGCTTCTGTATGTTTGCCCTTGAACAATGCAACACTTGCATTACATACCAGAGTTTAGAGGCAAAGAACAGATTGCAAACAGTCGCCCTCGAAAACACTGACAGATGATTACCGTTCCATTTACTGGCTTTCTGCTGGATTTCTTTCGCTTGTTCTTGCCAGTAGTTTTCGTTATCTTTATAATATTGCAGCGGTACACCGAGGTACTTAACAGGTGTGGTCGCCCACTTAACATTGGCAAAATAGTCTGGTCTCGATGACCACTCTCCATGCCAGAAGCCCAGACACTTTCCCCAGTTCACCAGACTGCCGGTTGCATTGCCGAAACTTTTAACTACAGCGATGGTAGCGGTAGCACTTTGTTGATCGGTACAACAGACAGCCACATCGTCTGCATACGCCAGAATTTTAACTTCCGATTCTTGTAACCTAAAGCCATGAATGCTGCTATTTTGAGTTATTGCTAAGCACAACGATTCTATATATAAACTGAACCATAGGGGACTAAGCGGGCAACCCCGACGAACAGAACGCTTTATGTCAATGGTAGCTCCTAGTGACTTGTTGATTACCAGACGTGTCGTGCAATTCCGGTATGCCATAGCTACCCCATCTCTGATTATGGATCCAACATTGACATGGTCGAGAACGGTAAGCAGAAGAACATGTGAAACACAATCAAACGCTTTCTCGAGATCAATCTGTAGAATCGCTACACCTCCTTGCTTGGCATCGCAGCACTCGAGCAGACATCGCATCTTTTGTATATTGGTCACAATGAAGCGTCCCTTAATCCCGCATGTTTGGTGAGGCCCTACCAACTCCTTGATTACTCCCTGAAGTCACCGCGCTATTACTTTCATTAAGATTTTGTAATCGCAATTAGTTAGTGAATTGGGTCTATACGAGGAAACTAATTTTAACTTCTCAGACTGTTCCGTCTTAGGTATCAAAACTGTATGTGCTTCACTAAAGGATCTGTTCTTACTTTCATATGCTTGCTGTTTGATGTACATATCTAAGAACAGGCAATAAAGCAAAAAAAAAAGAAAAGATCGTGGCGCAGTGGATAGCGTGCCCGGCATCTCTTGTCGCAGACCAAGAGGTCGTAGGTTCGACTCCCGTTTACGGAACTTTTTTTTCTTTGTCTTCTGATCATGCTTAATTTTTTGACGTCATTTCCGTGACGGAAATACGTCACTCAAATCTTGGTGGACCCCGACATAAAACACTTTCGTGTTAAAAAAAAATAAACAAGAAATTTACAGACATTCTAGCTCACGCTTTGACATAGGCGTGGGCAGGGATCCCTATTGGCGGGGGGGGGGGGTTGATCTCGCCCCCCTCCCACTCTCGTTGGTAGAGTCCAAAAGACATGTTTCAGAATTGATGGGAAAAATCTAAATGTAGCGACGATGTACTTCTCACAGTGGTCTGCCTTTGGTCCCTGGCTTTCCGGGAGTAAAGAAGATGCGACGTAAACAGTTCCTGAAATGCAACATCAAGGGTCTTCGGCCGCCATTACCGTCAAAAAGCAGCATGACCATAACCGTGCTCTTTAAACAACGACGCGACGTTTCTTACACGTGGCAGACTGTGATATGGGCCGATTAGGTGATCCCATATGCACGGGCGTAGGCAGAAATTTTTTTTTCGGGGGGCACCACTTTGATCTGAACTGGGGACCGGGCAGGCAGATGTGGCCGAGCGTCATTTTGTGCTCTCTCTGCTATGGCGCAAAAATATTTCGGGTGGGGGGGCGGGGGGGGGGGGGGTGCACAGGCCCGGCGTGCCCCCCTGGCTACGCCACTGCTATATGTAGCAGCGGTATTGAAACAATACATTTGTTGGAAGTAGCGCCTGTGTGTGTGTGTGCCTATATGTGTGCCTGTTTTCGTCCGTGTTTTCCGTGCGCTTTTAGTTTTCATCAAAATGTATTACCAACGTGCCCAAACCGCCACATTGGTGTGCGCCCCCCTAAAGTGATTAACGGGGTGGCCGCCGACCCCTACTGTCCTCCCCCCTCCTGTGCACTTGCACACCCATAAGCGTGCGCAGGGTTTCCCCTTCAGGGGGGGGCGAAGGTTCGTCGCAGCGCCCCCCTCCCTATTATGGGGCTGACTTTGCGCCCCCCCCCCCCTACGCCCCCTACAATGTATAGGGCTGACTTTGCGCCCCCCCTTCTCGTCCCCTTGCCCCCCCCGTGCGCACGCCTATGCGCACACCTATGCGCATCGAAGAGCCCAGGCGAGAGCCTATACTCTTCTGAGACTAATTAAATTACTGATTCTATCTGCTCACTTCTGATCCTACATTGCACTGTCGTCATCGAGGCCCGATTCGAATCAGACTGGCCGCGTTCGAAAGCGCCCATGTGACCCTACTGTGCGCGACTATTAACAGTGCATGTCCTCAGAAATTCAAGCAGTGAACAGAAATCAATACTTCATGCTAAATAGAAAAAAAAAAGAAATCAACCAACTCCGCTTCGCGGACACCGATCAAACGAAGCTGGTAGCGTTCCTTTCGTCAGGCTAAAACATTTCTGTTTTGCAAGTCTTTCAGATATTTTGCATCACTGCTCTTTATTAAACGCTCTTTGTTAAGCTTTGAGTTGCAAGTATAGCTTTATTGCACATTCATAATACCGCTCTTATACACAGGTTTACGAAGAAGCCTTCGCTTAGGATGTTTTGTGTGTATCACTGCTCTTTAATAAGTACTCTTTGTTATGCTTTGAGTTGGTAGTATAGCCACCACCTTTCATTACCACAAAGTATCACGTGACAGTGGCGTAACTATGGTAACGCGCACGCCATTTGTTGGGATAACTGTTGCCTTCTTCCTTTTCAGTGGAAGTTGTGCGTAGTGGGATTTACCCAATTCCTGTGGCACGTACGCGTTAATGATTTTTATACTTTTCTGATAGGCCGCGCAGATTTCTGTGGTACATACCCGCTTATTGGGCCAATGCCGCCTTTACCAGATGCCTGCGACGTCGCTCGCTTTCCCATTGGGGAGGGAGGTCCTTCATACTTCAGTATAGTCTCCGCAAGGAGCGCTCGCAGCCGACTCTGCTTCCGGTAGCGTCGGAAGTGACGCCATCACAACCATTGGCGCAGAGTCTACTGCTGCCGCTGCCTCCAGGACTGCTATACACGTTACTTTAATCTCGGATGCATAGAGGTTCGGAGCGGCCACCACAACGAGGCGCTCAGCCGACACCCCTTTCGTGAAGCGAAGGAGGAGGGAGCAGGAGAGGGCTGGGAACCAGCTTTACGGCTCACGTCACGGGCATCTTTCTAGAGGAGACATTGGTTGGGCTAACTGTTGCCTTCATTTTAGGAGTTTGCTCCTTTTGCTGGGGGTAGTCTCTCGTCCCTCCTGCCGTGTACGCTAGTTCTCACTGCTCCCGCTAGAGGCGCTAGAGGTGCGATGACGATGACACTGCCATCACGGCACAGCACATGAAAGGTAACCATTATACGCCATGACGATGAAGAATAAGCGCGTTCCAGACCTTTCTCTTTCTGCCATCACGGCACAGCACATGGAATGTACCCACTATACGTCATAACGATGACGATGACGCTCACTATGTGCACTTCGCTACCGCTACTCATCATGAACACCGAAGAAGCCAAGGCAGCAGCGCGGAGGGCTCGCAATGCAGCTGCTGCGCGGGCTCGCCGCCAAGACCCTGCGGTGGGAGCTCGCGAGGCCGGAGAGAGACGCCAGCGCCGACAGAAAGCACAAGCCACTACCAGCACCGAGGCGGCGGCAGCAGCGAGGGGCTCGCGATGCCGAAGCTAAACGGGCTCGTCGACAAGCGGACCTGGAGGCGGCACGGGCCCGCGAGGCCGCATGGAAGCGGGCGCAAAGACAAGCGGACCCCGAGCTGGAGAGTCACTTCTTTATATGATGATTGAGCAGATGTACAGAGCACTCACGGTTTACCGGATTTAACCTCTGGAGCAAGCTCCTCCATCGTCATTCACTTCGTGGATATGCTGCGATGTTTAGTGGACCAGTGGGGAATAGTGGGATTTACCCAATGTCTGTGGGCACATACCCGCTTATGATGCCCACAAGCGTTACCACGGATCCCGACATGAAAGGCTCGACCAAGAACAGCTTTGCTGTTAAAAGAATGTTTCAACTTCCATGACAAGAAACGCGTCAAGTAAAGTTGGCACTTGTGAACCAGCCTCGGCGAGCTCCACGGAGAGTATTCGATGTATAATACACGCGACATATACGCTCTTCCAGCACAACAAACGTCTTGAAATAACGAAGCTTTTAACACGACAAATAACAAAATCATTTCCGCATACAAAATGAAACAACTTACCGCAACAAGAGAAGCGGGTGTAACCAGTGGCACACGACCGGCGCAGCCTCAACGCCTCTATGGAAACGGGACGCGTGGACGCAAGGCAAGTGGATGCACGGAAAGCTGTCCATCTTTGAACTGAAGTGGAAGAGGACCTTACACGCTAGCCCGCGAAACGGCTCGTGTGACCGCTCTCTACGCAAGTATGTTTTTCTGCACTGCCTGCATTAAGAAACCAAGAAACGCCGCCGTAGCGACCCCCGAGTTTTACGCTGTACAGTGAAAGAAGAAGTGAAAATTGCGGCTTTCTTGGACGCAGCCTGAAAGAAACCGATAAGCACCAAACATCATGCGCAAAAGTAAGACGATCTGTTGACGCAAGTCTGATAACTTGCAGCTTTTCGCGACGCGCCGAATGCATTCGATATTCGCACACTCTCCGTCAAGGCATGTTCTGGTCTAACATTACGCAGCAGCCATGGTCGTCGGCAGTATTTTCTCTTGGGGGGTGCAAACCATTGTTGCATCGGTACTGGGAGAGGGGAGAGCACTGGCATAGCTTTGGTTTGGGGAAGTGCTTCAGTGGCTTGAGGGGGGGCAAGTGCCCCTTTTGCACCCCCTGCCGACGCCCATGGCAGCAGCTGCATGCGCATGGCATCAATATCGGCATCGGGTCCTGTAATCGATGATCAATACCTCATATAACGTGCGATTTTTTAATACGATTTTCTAAAAGAATGGGTATGCCATAAGCACTTCGCACAACTATCGATCCCGCATAAACAACAGCCCTCAAGTGGATCGTAATGAAGTTATTTAAGAAATTTTTAACCAGGGAGTCTTTTCGAAACAAATTTGGCAGACGCAAGGTATTCCAGCCTCCAGTTCATGTGCGAAGACGGCAGGGTTCTATCCCGTCAGTATATTTATTTAAAAAAAATTGCATTGTGAAGAAAAACAAAACGAAGAACACTCGTTTTGTCTGCAAAAGTTCTGCACAGTACGCTGAACCGGTAAAGCACCGCCAGGCCAGGATATGTCTTTATTCTGTACCGTACAAGGAAAATAGAAAGTTGTTTCCTAACCAAGCACCGTCTGTACAAGATGCACGCATGCGCTCAGACATACACTTACAAACATTATGTGACTGTTGTAGCTGTTAAAACAGTCGACACACATTCAACTAATTAAAATGCTAGTAATTTTCTGAGATAACCGTCAGGTCCAGGATTATGGGACGTCTCTCTTGGTGCTTCTACCGTGGGCGGGGCCGGTCCTGAGACGGTTCATTCATTACGGTGGGCGAGGGTTGTTCGGGTTTCGTCGTGGTTCATGAACAGAATGCTGCTCCAACGCCTTACGGACAGCGATCGACAGACGCTCGAAGGAATGCACCATCAGGCTTCCCATAGGCGTGCTCAAGAAGTCGTCGGGCAGTTCGCGAATCTCTCTCGGTATGGAGTTGCCGGTCAGGAACAAGGACAGGTCTTGGGAAAAAATGTTGCAGTTGTGGCGGAACAGGTCGTACGAGCTACTCTTGTAGCTGTACCTGCCCAGGTCCCGGATGTACTCCGCGCAGACGTCGTGAGGTAGCTCGGTGCGACCGAGGCTCACGACCCGGTCCGTTCCCCGAGGTCGGTCCTTCCCGCCGGGCAGCTGTCGACGCCCATGGAGCCGAAGAAGTACTCCGTGCCGCGCAGGACGATGCTCGTGTGCCACATGCCGGGCAGTTCTTTGCCTAGGAGGGCGGGGGACAATGTCTTGGCCAGTCCGTTGGACAGGTCGTACACGTATAGCAGTACTTCGGAGACGGACTCGGCACGACCACGCGACTCGCTTGCCATGATCTCTGAAGATAGCGGTGGACCGAAGAAACCTTGTGCTTCGAAACAGTAGACACTTTCAAAACGGCAAGAACCCAAGCATCCGATTACGTAGTCTCGACGCTGGCGTCTTCGTGCAAGCCTTCAATGTCCTTCCTTATTCGATGTGAAGCGTCAATAACTGCTGCTGCTTTTCGTGGAAGAGCTCAAGAACGCCGGGAGCATATAGGTGGCTTTGAATGTATTTGCGTGAACTACGACACGCTTCCCACGAATGGTGTCGTGGTTCACGCAGAGCGCGCATGCGCGTGTACTGCATTGCTCACTGGCGTAACTTGTTCGCTTCATATCCGGTTTATCGCTTTGTCATATTATTTAGGGGGGTAGGGTGGTGGTGGGGGGCTTTCACAAATGTGGCTCTGCTGTGACTCAGTGTAGTCGCTACTGCGAGATACCGCGCTTAGCTATATATACTTGTAAAACATGCAATCTTGGCCCTCGATAACTCTGCGCGATACTGCGGCTCATCGAATAGGGCGAGGTAGTTCCTCGAGAACATGGCAACGCTTGCGGGTGCAACAGAATGAATACGCCGCCTAAATGCCCCACGTTGTACCACGTTGACACAAGCGTTGCTTTGCCAACTTGACTCTGTCTCGAAATTCCAGAGTGTAGCCCCCCTGGTCTTGTAGATTTTGGGGGGCTTTATAAGAATACAGTGGGTCCCTGCTTTGAGTGATCTATATATATGGTACACCCTAAAATATGGGAATCGAGTACTGTCGGCCTCCAAATGTGCGCATAAGTGTGGATGTATATATTTGAAACAAATATCTCTTATGCAGCCTCAAACAGCGACAGCCTCCGCCTCGCGCTGGCAGTTTGCGTTGCTCAGCCTGGACGTGGAGCACCAACTCTGGGCTGTCCAACAGGGTTGCCGTTGGTGGCTATTTTGCGCCAAATTGGCTACTTTTGGAACCCGTTGGCGACGAAAATTTCCAGTTGGCGCCATGCTATTTTTTTAAACTTGTGGTTTTACTTATTGAAAATTGTTTTATTTATTCATCAATAGTAAAGACTCTGTTGATAATACCGCTTCTGTTTTATTTGGCTAGAAATTTGGCGATAATATCAAATGACATGGCTACTTTGGCTACTTTTGGAGTGAGTTCTGGCGCCTTTTCATGTCCACCCAACGGCAACCCCTGCTGTCCAACGAGCCAAGGAAGCCAACAAGGACCAGCAACCCTTGGCCGAAGCTTAGACGGGGTCCAGGCCCATTCCACCAAATTGCAAGGAACTCAATAAAGTTATTTGATCCGATCTGAATCTCACTTGGAGTGCACTCCGGGTACCACCGCTTAAGTGCAGCTCCAGTGGTAGTTTCTTAAAATCTGGCGGCGTCATGCGTGGGAGACGTCCATACACATACCGGGCAAGGCTGACGTTGGTAGCAACACTGTGCCCAAATGGATACTTTTACAACCCCGTCTGGCGACAAAAATTTCAGGTTGGCTCCATGGCTACTATCTGGCTACTTTGGACTTCTATCTCGGCGCAATTACTAGCCGTTTCTTCTATTATTTTCCGTTATTTGAGGATACAATAGCCGGAAAGCATATGAAATATAATAACCCATTGCTTATAAGCTTCTCTTTCGCGTTGTCCTATGCGCGCGCAATAACTGAGCCCGGTAGCAGGCTGCTGCGCATCGAAGAGCCACGGCACCAAGACGAGCAGGCAAATGCGTTGCTATAGCACGCTGCCGACGCTGCACACCTTATGTGCTGACTCTATGCGCCAGTTTCTAATGCTAATGTCGAGCGTATGTTCTCCTGTGTGAACGTAGACGTGCAAGAAAATGAATTTGGACCGTTCATATTTAAGCACACTTCACTACTTGAAGCTGGACTAGTAGTATGCTGTTTCACCAATCATATTCGGGCTAAGACTTCAACGAAAAACTGCACCGATGTCGAATGTTGCTGCTGAGTGTTTGGCTTTAATGTACAAAGGCAACTGTAATAAGGACTCCCCGTTTGAAATTAGCCGTGCACGTGCAAGCGCACCGAAATTATAACAATTTAGCTAGTTAATTGCAGCTTACCGGTAGTCCGAAGTCCAAGCAGGAGACAAGGAGTGTGCTCTTCGTTCTATGTTTCTTCTTATTAAGAATGTTGTTATGACATTCACTAGGCGTTTAACCGTTTTACTCTTCTCAATATACTCTTTCAATAACTCTTTTTCTCTGCTTAAAGTATCTGGAGTATAAGTACCTTTTCAGGATTTAATTATGGGACAAAAGCGATATAATAACGTTATTAAGATACTACGACATAAACGCGAAATGAGGCTCAAGTTCGCAGAAGTGAGCGATGAAACCTGAAGCGAAAGGAAACCATGAAGATACAAAAAGGCGCCAATGTGAAATAAAAATGCAAATACGGGCATATAACGTTCTAGTTTAGATTAACAACCCTCTAAGGTGCTCTGCAGAGATTTGTGTTCGCAACTTGTTTTTCGCAAGTTGTGTCTGCTAGTGACCCAGAAAAGGCAATATGCATTGTGCTTTCGGACCTCCTGAGTAATTAATTGTGTCCTCATTAATCTTCATTTTGCTATTTAGGGCTATATCATCGCTTTGCCGAAGGTACTACCATGTTAGACGAGTCGTTTGACGTGCCGTTTGCCGCAGCCACGTCAAACGTAAAGAAAAGAGTAAAACAGAGCATGAAAGTAAGAGAGAGATGAAAAAAAAAGAATATAAAGAAAAAAGGAAGCAACCGAGAAATAGATAGAGAGAAAGGGAATAATTATGGAGGAAGATAGAAATAGCAAGAAGAGAAAGAACGAACTTGAAATAAACAGAGAAAAAAGTGAAAAAGAAAAAAAAAATAAAAGAAAAGAAATAGAAAAATGAAGAGAAACAAAGCACCCAGGTCCGCACTTCCTTCAGGCTTGGCAGCTTACCAGTGCGAGATTCTTTAATTTTGTAGCAAGACAGCAATTTGGACTAGTTGGTAACGATTCATTTTAAATGCAAAAGTGGGGTGCAGTAGAGAACAGGGACAAAAAAGAAGAAAACGACGACACAGTTTATTGCAGATGCAACACATATAGATTGAAGATTTAGCACATGGTATAGTTTCTCTCGCCTACAAGACTGACCCCGTTAAAGACAAAAAATCCTGAAGGTGCATGCGCCTAAACGAAAAAAAAAATAAAACAAAAGATGGCGGGGAGGGGGATGAGAACAAAAATGCCCCCACCTCCCCGAAGGGAATCGTGAGGAAATGCGAATGCATGCTTGCGCCGACACCGACTTCTGCCATCGCCTTGAGAGGCGCCTAGCCAGCGAACGGTCGAGAGTGAGGCGCGAGCGGGCAGGAGAGTGGGGCGCAGGAAGGAGAGAGGCGAACGGCGAGAGAAGGAGCAGCGAAGCACTGCACCTACCCTCTCCTACACTCTCTCGCACCACATGCTCCGGTTGCTGAGCGCGAGGATAAGCGCGCGCGCCCGCAGCTGTTGCTATGGGAGAGGAAGTGAGAGCGGAGAGATAACACCTGCCGGCGCGCGGACACCTCCTCAACCTATCCTCACTCCTCCTCCTCCGCGGACAACGCCGGACAACGCCGGACGCCGGACAACGCCGCCTGACATAGCCCGACTAAGAAATGCATTCATTGAAGATTTGATGCAGCATGTTAATCAAATAAAGACATAACCTGACCGGGCAGCAGGCAGGTACGGCTAACACATCGTTCCTCGCATCTATACACTGATTGCCTTGGAATATGAAACATTGAGTGCCCTCGAAAATGTGTTGCCTCTGCAATAAACTTTCAGTTGCGGGTGTGCGCCTGTGTCGTCGTTTTTTCTCTTTTGTCCCTGTTCTGTACTGCGCCTCACTTTTTGCTTTTAATTTTGTTTTTGTATGCTCGAAATGAATGTAAACAAAAATGATATTGCACTGCATTTCCAGCCTTTGATTTGATTTCATTTGTGCAAGAGCAAACATGAATGACTCCAGGATCAGCTAATACACTCATTGTTACGTTTAATTCATATTAGTCAACATTGCATCCATTTAGACAACTTTGTACATTAATTGAACATCGAGAGACTGGAATAATGTTGTGTCAGGCCGACACATTACATCAGTCACGCCTGAAAGAGTTAAAGAAGAAGAATCCGAAATGGAAATCGGGAATCACCGAGCACTTCATTGTATGAGCAATGGTTCCCAAGACAGGTTCGAACGCGTGCTCCTAGCTGCCGTCTATTATTCTTGGCAGAAAGAGAGTCGCCTCGCCTCCGAGAGGAGTGGAAATACGACTCGCATAGGCGTGCGCCCGAGGGGGCAGGGGGCGGCCGCCCCTAAGTTACCACCTAAGAGGGGGGGCGGAAAGTCGGCCCCATACGTATTGACTTAATAGGGGAAAAGAGGCGCTGCAACGAACCTTCTCCCCCCCTGAAGGGGAACCCTGCGCACGCTTATGACGACTCGCGCTGTAATAGGTCTCGAGGCCGCAATTTTTGTCTCTTCGTTGATTGTACTCTGAAAAATTGCTGAGTTAGACCGCTTCGAAAAGATGAAAACGCTTTTCTTTACTTTTTCTCATTCTTTCCGTGGTGCTTTCCGAATCGATCGGCTTTCGAGAGTACGGCGCATTTCGCGACGGCGGCGCCTCCCGTGCGCCCTTTTCCCTGGTCTGTCAATTGCTCTCTTTCTCCCGCACGCCGAGAGGCGGCAGAACTACTCACTTCAGTGTTTACGGTGGACTGCATTTATGGTCCCCGTTAAGATTCAGAGAATTCAATGTCGTCATCAAAATAATTTCTCTTCTTCATGAAGTTGGTGATGCCAAAGCCATAGGCGTGCGCAGGGTTCCCCTTCAGGGGGGGGGCGAAGGCTCCTCGCAGCCCCCCCTTCCCTATTACGTCAATGTATGGGGCAGACTTTGCGCCCCTCCTTCTTAGGTGACTAGGGGGGGGCAGCCCCTCTGCCCCTCGTGCGCACGCCTATGACCAAAGCCCCACTTACTAGTGCCACGGGCTAATGTACTTTAAAGGGACACTAAAGAGAAACAATGACTTGGTTTTACATTGACAAACTGCACTCAGAGTACTCCAATGCCATACGTTTCACTATCATAAGTTCATTATTAGCGGAAAAAATCGAGGTTGAAGCTTCATGTTAAATTTCGCGCCGAAATCTCCGCGCGTGATGTCGAAAATTTCGAAATGGATTTTTCGTATTTTTTCGCGACATTGTCTGGATGAAATTTTCTGAAACTTCGCATGCTAGGTCTATGGCACGCGCAGATGACAATGTACTTCATTTTTATCGATTAGAAGCCACGTAGGACCCAGTAAACTCCATCAAAATCTCTCACGTCACGGTGTTTGATTCGGGAATCTCAAGGTGGCGTCTCCACTCGCATTTCTTTTCGCGCGTTTCTCGCTTAAAAATAATATCTGGGGTTTTACGTCCCAAAGCCACGATATGATTATGAGAGACGCTGTAGTGGAGGGCTCCGGAAATTTTGACCATCTGGTGTTCTTTAACGTGCACTGACATCGCACAGTACACGGGCCTCTACCATTTCGCCTCCATCGAACCGCGACCTTCGGGTCAGCAGCCGAGCACCGTAGCCACTGTTCCACCGAGGCGGACAACGCGTTTCTCGCTTACCAGGCGTCGTGTCGCGGTAAAGGTGGTGTTTTCGGGATTGTGAAATTGTACTTTGCTAACTTACGCGAAAAATCGTTTTTTGCTCTTTAGTGTCCCTTTAGGACTTAGCATATAAATAGATATACACACGAAATGCAAAGAATAAACGGTCAATTCGTGCATTTGACATGAATTGCCGTTTTTTTTCTGACCGAATTCTGCTGATACGCGCCTTTTTTCAAATATCGTCACGTGATGTTTCGTTGTGACGTAGCAACACAGCTGATGCATTTCATGCGCGCCGGGCGCACTCAGTTTTCGAGATCGCCTCGATCGGGGCCTAAAATTTTGATCATTAATACGCGAAATTGCTTATGTGTTTTGGGATTTCTGAAAAATCGGTACGTCATAAATTGTCACGTCCTACAACTAATCTGTATAAGGAACTGCCCTGAAGATAATAATTAAAATGTTAACGAATTTCTGTCAACTGCTCATTGCATTGTAACTGATTACCAAGTATTTGCCTCGACGTAGAAGTCGTGTGCGAAGACGACAGGTGCCTGACTGTCACTACAGTTTGATAAAAAAAAAAAAAATGTGTATTGTCATAAAAAATAACACGTATTTGCAAGGCTATCAACCTGCTGCAGAAAAGAGAGATGAAAGAAAGAATTACAAAAAAAGGCAAAGAAAGAAAAATAAAACACCTCCTGCTTCTTTTATACAAATTGGGACGTGTCAGGGAAGGAAGTCGTTTTTCACGTCGCTTCTTTTTTTCTTGCTCCGTGCTGCTAATCTCATTGTTCCGCTGTTACACCATTCACAACGGATAGAAATGATGTCCTGCGGTATCTTCTATATCGTCCGATAACGCTTTCTGATTGGTTAGTGTGAAGCCGGATGGAGTCGGGTGGATGGATGGATGGATAAACTTTATTGTAGTCCTTCAGCGCTTTGGCGCGTTGCGGGTCACGCCCAGCACTAACAGAAATACCAAATCTCTTTGCTGCGTCGCGGGCCCATTGGACTGCCCATAACTGTGGTTCGAGCCCGCATAGGTATCCTCACAGTTTTTTTAATTATTCGAGCGACAACCACTAACGCTACTCCTATATAAACGATTATATGCGCACCAAATGGCACTGTGAAAATCGCCTCACTGCCATGCGCATGCGTCATCAAGTTAGTCAACCAATAAGGGATTTATGGCACAAGCTTTAGTCAAGTGCCACAATCAGCCGGGCCTCGTAGAATATGTGGGCGCGAAAAGATTGAACGAAGAACTGTGCAACTCGAAGCCAGTCGATAGCAGTCGGAGAACGAGCAGTAAATGGGTCAAAGTCAACCGGTTTATGAACGCTCTCCTAACGGACAGAAGAAGACATGAAAGTATCGCTTAGAAAATACGCGATTTTATTACTGTCAGTCTACTATGCGTCCAGCTGTATCATCAAGAGCTGGTTTCATCTGCAGTAGGCGCAGCGCTTACTCTATTACAGCGATATCTTCGCCGTTTATGCCCGGAAACTCCCGTAAAGTTGCCCTCGTTGTGTGCGAAATGCGCTAACGCTTAGGCCCCAAATGACACGCGGTTGACGCCGTCACGTGTTTAGCCTCCCATGTTCTTAACCAAAGGAGGTCAAAAAAAGCACTCGAGAGATCGTGAGATGCGAGCATCGCACGCGCTCACTCATATATATGTGTGTGTCGAGAGAGCGCTATCTGCAGCGTCGAGCACGCGCAGCGCTGCTCTGTATATATATCATATATAGCTCGCGAGCTCGCGATGCGAGAGCTCACGCGTCAGAGCGCGCTCTCTCTCACTCACTCTCGCTACTCGCGTGCGCGCAGCTGTGCTATGAGAGATAGCGCGCGCGCGCAGCTGTGCTATGAGACGAGTGAGAGCGAGAGACACTGCGCGACACGCACGCGCACACGCGATGCTGACATAGCGACTATGATGCATCGCATATCTGATGATCTCTCGCGCGCATACGCAGTGAGTCAGCGTCTCTCATGTGTACGTAGAGATCAGTCGCTGCTCTGTATGTACGCTAGCTATATGATATCGCTGTACGACGAGACGTATCGAGATAGTATATATGACTCGATATCATGATCATACTGAGCTACTAGACAGTACACAGTGAGTAGACACACGTGAGTATCTGTCTGAGATGCTATACACGCGTAGCGCTAGCGACGCTCTATCTCATCGACGCTACGTATCGTACTACTAGATGCGACACGCGCATCATCTGTAGATGCGACACGCGCATCTACAGATGTGCTCACTCAGATATCTCAGAGAGTGTAGCTGCTAGTATAGCATGTGCGCATATGTCAGTGAGTCAGCGCTGTCTGTCTAGTCTCTCTGTGTCTCGTCGCGCTGTATATACATATCTCTCGCATACTCATGCTCTACTCATCATAGCTCACAGAGTGATCGTGCGATCATCACACATCGATGCATGCACTCACACATCGCGACGTATATGACAGTGTATATAGACTATCTACGTGACATATATATGCGTAGCTGCACGTGTCAGATATCATACTGCACGTGCATACACGTGACGCGTACATCGATACGTGATGCTCACTCGCTCTAGCGTACTAGTGACACAGCTCATGTGTGTATGCGTACTCATACGAGCGCGCTCTACGAGTACAGTGCACGTCTGCACGCTCGTGTAGTACGTGAGTAGCTGTGTGCTGAGCTGCACGCTGTCGAGTAGCTGCTGCGCTCGTACGCGTGCGCAGTACTGCACGTCGCGTGTCGCGCACAGAGTAGCGACAGCGTCGTAGACACGCGCGCTGCTGCATCGAGTCGTAGCAGCGTAGCACTGTCGCTGCAGTAGTAGTAGTAGTCAGTATGACGTGTGTAGATGTATATACAGCGCACACGCTGTATCTCTATCAGTAGCTAGCAGTCGCATATCACATACAGTATCGCACAGATGATGCAGCAGCACATCGTGTCGCTACTCGCTACATGCTATGATATGACATAGTACTATATCTCATAGTCAGCACATATACAGTGCAGTCTACATCTGATGTGACATCTGATGTATCAGTATATGCGAGCATCTAGACTGTAGCATGACGTCTATCTATCTATCTATCTATCTATCTATCTATCTATCTATCTATCTATCTATCTATCTATCTATCTATCTATCTACATCTATCTATCTATCTATCTATCTATCTATATCTATCTATCTATCTATCTATCTATCTATCTATCTATCTATCTATCTATCTATCTATCTATCTATCTATCTATCTATCTATCTGAGCAGCGACGACTCATGCTGCTGATCGAGATGACGTCGATGATGAGTCGCTGCAGCGTACACTACTGCACATGCGCAGTGTCTAGATAGATAGCGCATCATGAGTGTCTACGTAGCACTATCAGCTACAGCTCTACGCTATGCTCGCGACGCAGTGACGTCAGTCGACATGTCACGCTCTATCGCAGACATGTCGACGATGACGCTAGAGACATGCTCTAGACACTGTCTGACGAGCTACGCTCATCGTGCACAGCACAGATCGCTCACGCTCTCTCTCTCATCGTACAGTCTGTGCACGCGCAGACACGACTCGAGACGCGACACTCTGACTGAGCGAGAGCACTGCATCACGAGATCACGTGTCGTCACAGTAGCGCTCTGCAGTGCGCGCGTGCATATATAGACACGCGATGCACTCACGTGCGCATCACACTAGCGCTCATACACGACACACACGAGAGCAGCGATCGCGACGTCACACGAGAGACATGCGCACGCATCTACTGAGCGCGCGAGCTCGAGCGTCTCGAGCAGTCTGTCACGTATACATATACACACACGCTGTCACACTATATGAGACATGATGTGACAGCATCACACATCTCGTACAGTCAGACAGAGCATCATAGATCATCTCGTAGAGCATCACATCACAGCTGACTGTACTCATACTCATATACATCGACACTGTCGCGTATCAGACGATGACTGTAGACTGTCAGACTCTCACACATGCACACGCTCGTGACGCGCTGCGTCTCGTCATACGACAGATATGCTCGAGAGTACGAGTCGCTCTATCGCGCGCTCGATGCGTGCTGTAGATACGCGCGCGCTCATAGATGCTATCGCGATGTACACACTCGCGAGCGCTCAGACATCTGTGCGTACTCGACATATGTCTGTACAGTAGTATATCGCGAGAGCACACATGTACAGTCGCTGTCTCTGCAGACGAGCGCGCTCACGCGTCACGCGATGAGACTGACGCTCTGCGTGATGTATAGCAGTCGCTGAGTACACTATGTGACATGTAGAGTAGACGCTGTATACTATGTAGCATACAGAGAGCTCAGACAGCGATAGCACGTCACGCGACGACGAGCTGCATGTATGAGCGTCTGCATGTATACGTCGTGCTCATGTCACTCGCTACGAGCGTGTGCGCGTGCGTGACTAGCGCATACGCGATGTGAGTACACACTATGTGCGCGACGCTATCAGAGCAGTCATGCACGTGTGATGTGCATGCTACGATCACGTCAGTCACATATGTATATCATGTATGCATGTGCTCGCACTGCATATAGTCGTCTCTAGCGAGATGCGCTGCTCTGTATCAGTGTGTCGTCGTGTGTCACACAGCGTGAGATGCGATGCTATATGTGCTATATCGTCATGCATCACTGACTGCGCTCTCTGCATCACATCATAGACAGCTCACACTCGAGATGCTGATGAGAGTGTCTACGAGCATGTAGTAGCATACACGCAGACGATGATACAGTAGCGTCGCGCACTGTCTGCACGTCGATGTGACAGACTACTGACTGATAGCGTGAGAGAGTACTGCAGCACTGCAGCTGCAGCAGTACAGACAGTGATGCATATGCAGCATATGCGAGTGCAGCATAGAGTATGTCGAGTCTACGCACAGCGCGCATCTCACATATATAGCTCAGCATGAGTGATAGCACTGAGTGAGAGTGCACAGTGATGCTAGCACGTAGCGTGCGTCATGAGATGCACGAGACTGAGATGTATGACACATATGCAGCACACATCAGCGCAGCATGACTCGCTCGCTATGTACATCACAGCACGTCGCATATAGTATGAGCGACTCGATGCTCATCAGAGATGACGTCAGCATCGCTCACGAGTATGCATCACATCACGTGATGACGTCACATATGTCGTCATCATGACGTCACAGATGCATGTGACGTCATGACGTCGCATGACGCACATACGTGATGTCACGTGATGACGTGTCACACGACATGTCGCTGCACAGCTCGTGATCGTGCGATCACGAGACAGTGCACTCGTAGTGCACAGTGAGTGCGATCATACATACTGACACGAGAGAGAGTGCTCGCTCGTCATCTAGATGTACAGACTGCGAGTATCACGTATCTACAGTCACTCAGTATCTGCGCATATGTACACGCTGAGCACGCGACGATCAGAGTCGCAGACGTCTGAGATGTATCGCAGATGCAGCAGCGCTCATACTGTGTAGATAGCACATAGCGCGAGCGCGCGCGACGATCGTCGCAGTGCGCACTCTGCTACTCACATCACACGACGCAGTACGATCGTCGTCGCGAGTGCTGTGTACTCATGACTCGTACGATCGCTGTACGTCTAGCACACACGCACTCTCACGCAGTCTGTCACGCACGTGCAGCTATACGACTCGTGCGTACGTCGCACTACGCACGATCAGTAGAGCAGCATGTCATCACTCGAGCAGCACTCTGTACATGTCAGTCGTCATGCGAGAGCTCGTATCGTACGACGCAGCGCAGTGAGCTGACTCATACAGCACGCGCAGCGCTCGCAGCAGCGACGCGCGCGAGACGCGTGATCTGCAGCACGTCACGCGACGTGCGCGCGTCAGTGTGCTCGAGCATAGCACTACATATCTGCTACGCTCTGTGTGTAGATCATGTACTGTGCATAGCGTGCGCAGATCTCGAGTCGTCGCGCGCTCTATATGTCACGTATGCTGACTCGCGCTATAGCACTATATGTCACGTATGAGCTGCTGTGTGCTGATGTGCTTTAAGTGCCCCTCACCAACCCCGAGTTCAAAGATGACGGAGTTGTTCCCTCCTCGCCTGTGCTACCCTACCTACAGGCAATTGCAGGCAATATATCCTCCTTGCCACTTATTTCTTAAAAGCACTTACGTGAACGATGTCAGCACTAAGCGGTCGAGCCTATCAGGATTTCGCGCTGCTCGGCTACATGCTGTGCGGCTACATACTGTTCGGCTACAGCATGCTCGGCTACATGCTCGGCTACTAAAGTCGCAAACACACAAAATGAAGTGAAATCAGTTGATCGCGCCCGATAGTCGTGCTAGACAAGGAAGAACGGATGGGCGGCTGCATGGCAAAACAGTGAAGGAGACAATTCACATCTGATCTTTCGCGTATATGGAACAATAGGGAGCATGTATACTATGTACGTCACAGGAATCACTGTCTGCGTCACGAAAGTGAAACGCCAGGAGAGTATAGTGCGCTCGTTTTTTCTTTTTTTTTTTGTATTTTGAGGGCTGCAGGGGGCCCTTTAAAGGAGCATGCGCTAAATTGAAAAAAATTCATGCCTATCTGCAGCTGTAATCCACATTTTGTGCCCACTCTGTGCCGTGTGCTAGCCTTGCTGGTCAACCACCTTCACAGAATGGAATGGCTTATAATTTCTTTTTTTCGAAAAGAATGGGTCTTGTCCACGTGACGAGGACCAGGTCTCCTCGTCTAAACGTTGGCTTCAGCGACATGCTTGGTGAGACGACTTCCAAACTCCTACGTCATTTCTTGCGTATGCCATCAGGATGCCAATTCAGATTAAGGTCAGCACAGATTGTTAAGATCCAAAATAAAAGCGGCCGTCTGAACGCACCCACACACACGCGCACGCGCACACGCACACACACACACACACACACACACGCACACGCGTACACACACACACACACGCAAGCAAGCACAAACACAGTCACGGCAGTCTTACCGGCGCACTCGGGTCCCCTTTGCGAGAACATTCCTCGTCGTCGCAGGATTCCGGCTACATAGAGCCCCACCAGGCAGGACACGATGATCAGCGCTACGACGCAGACGACCACAAGGGCACGCGGCATCCACATGTGTTCGGAACGCACAACGGGCACCACTCCGAATATGACACTCCCCTCCTGTGCTGTTGCCGGCTTGCGCGTTCATCAGGCGAACGCCTGATAACGTAGCTGTCGACGACTATCGTTTTCTCCAGCGCTCGACCCAGGCATGATGCGAGGAACGAGGTTTCTACATAGGCCTCGGGGCCCACCTTGCAGAGTTCCTGCGCAGTTGTGCACGTAGAGACTGAACGGGCGCGACAGGGCGATGCCGGATAAACACGGTACCCACACACTGTGCGCAGCCCACAGCGCAGCGCGGCTTTTGCGACACCGACCTTGGCAGCCAAAACTGTAAACGCGCACAGCTGTGGCTGTGCGCGTCGCGCGCATGCAGCCGTGACAAGAGAGAGGGACGAGGATGAGTTCAGAGGACACATGGTATGAGTGTGCGCGTGGGATGTTCGCGTGGGGGGTTCGGCGTGTGGAAACGGGCTGTCGCAGAAATTAAGCCGTGACCGCGTGCACGCGTCACCAAGCGCGTGTTCGTATTGTGAGCGTAGCCGCCCATCCAAACGCAACAAGCACGCTTTCAGGCGTAGTCACGCGCTACACGCTCCAAAAAACAGTCGCGCGATAATTGTCGTATAACCTGCGGCCGTTCGTTCCTTTAACGTCACGAGCCCCGCGATGCAGGTCAAGAACGGTAAGCGCGCTATGAGCATGATAGAATATGTTATATCGGAAAGTATACCGAATGCACAGTTTTCAAGGCAGTGAAAGGCAAGCCAACTAGATGACAGTTGTGTGACGATGAACGCCTCAAAGGTTGAAACTCTCTTTAGAGTGTAACCACTCCAGCTCCCTTATCTATGTATAATGCGCACTTTTTTTTTCTGTCGTGTACGCGGCTACAACACCGTCATGCAAATGGTAAGAAAATAAGCGAGACGTTCAGGCGTAAGTTACAGCGGTTTTTGGAAAGTCGTGGCATGATCACGTCTGCGTGATCTTTGTCGTATCCGTGCTCATTGATACACAAGCGCGCACACAAACGGGGGGGGGGGGTCTTGTCCCTTACCACACCCCCTTAATGCCTTGTCTTTGCACAGCGTTCTCATCATACGGGCCTCAGAGGGAGGGGGCTCAGAATGAGGGGGGGGGAGCAGCGGTGAAACACTGCGCACACCTATGACAAGCGCAGTGACCGGGTTAATTGGCATTGTCTTCTATTAAACGAATGTACTCTGTACTCGCAATATTGATCGGCGCTTTCTATCTCCAGAGGTGCGCCAGCTGTGCCAGTCCTCTCTGTGGATGGGGCAACAGCGGAGCCATAAAATCCTTTTCACAGTTCGCCCCCCCGTGTCTTGTGCGTTGGTTCGCTTGACTATTGATCGCTAAATATATTGCACGATTTCTCCTCGTTCCTGCTTCAGGCAAGAAGTAGCTTCATGCTTGCGGTAAATGGTAACGCCGACCTTACATGCTCACGGTAACAATGCAACTTTGGCTGGGTTGACCAACCTAACTGGCAATGCACAGCTATATAGATTGGCTTCACCCTCCTACTTTCTCTGACGAATGAGAAACGTAAGCATCTTACTCATGCTGTCTTGAAAGCGTGATGACGTCCCCCTTAGCGCTGTAATTGGTCTCCGCCTCATCACTGTCATTTTGTTGTCTGTCGTCGGCGCACATCCATCATCGTGACGCTGTCATGCCGCCAACGTCCAACACGTGTGGAGGACACTTTGCGTGCCGGCATAATCGAGCATCGTTGTCAGCGCCGGCAGCATACTCGTGAAGCGTTGTTGGTGGGTCGAATTGACTTATCCGATCCGCATAACGGTGTTGGATTGCCTTGCGAATCGCATTTGCGGTTTCGCGCACATTTTAGGCCAGTAACCTTGAGACTTCCCACCGCGAATTTCCCTGTGTTGTATTCTAGTAATGTATCGTATACGACTAACGTGTCGACTCACTGTTAACGTTAAGCTCTCGCCAAAGCACACAAAATCACTGTAAAGCCGCACCCGCTGGCTTTCGTTTTCAAAAAGACGTGGAAGGGCTCCTAGTCTTTTTTTTTTTTTTTTTTTTTTTTCCTGTGTTATGTTATTTTTGTGGGTGAAAAAACTCCGCAACTTAGTTTCTAATTTGCGTTTGCCCGGACGCACGAAATTGAGTAGTATGTAGCTGCCTTTCGAGGAAAGCGCTAGAAAAGACGTCCATTGTGACTCTCCAGGAATTTTATTTGATCTCACTCAGCGAGTGTAGAGCCGCTGCTCATATCTGTGTCTTCGAGTTATTGGCTCACTTGGACCAGCAACAGGTGTGCGCCGTTGGCCCGGGCACCAACACGGCTGCTGCCTACATCTGGCCGTAGGTCGGAGCCCTCGCCGCGTGTGGTCCTGCGCTGGTCACCGGACCGAGCTGCTGCATGAAGGGTCCGGATGGACGCCTTGTTGGACGACCACCGCACGTATGTCCTGCACAGTTACAGACGCGAGAAATTCATACTGATACGCTCTTGCTTGGCTCTCGGCAACGCGTTGTACCTTTAGAAATTTTTTTTTCAGTTTATTTATTTATTGAATACTGCGGACCAAGAATGCGGTCCAAGCAGGACAGGTACAAGTGGCAAGATATAAGCAAATACACAAGAGATAACATGGGCAAATATCACAAAAAAATTACAAAAACATTGCGAACACAACAACTATTAACCAATATGGAACTATTAACAATGCACATGAAGGCTAACATGGCAAATATATAACAAAAAATGGAAACATAATACAAAGTAACAGTAAATGTTGAAGCTCTATGTTACAGACAATTGGCTAAGATCGGTTAGGTGGTTCCATTCTAATACAGTACGCGGGAGAAAAAGGAAAACTGGAACGCGTTTGTTCTGGCAAAATACCGAGTTAAAGAATATATTTCACGAGAGGCCGGTACCTATATATGGCTGCGGCTACTCCTCTTCTTTTGGATAATATTTGCGTCATGAAGTTTTCAATAAACATAGAGTAATTCAAAATTTACACATGAAAGTGCCCATTCACAGCAGCAATGTACACAGGTCCTGAACAATGTTCACACGTCAACAGTGATAGCAAGTTAAAAGCTGATGTTCCCACAAAAGAAACGTCCGCGCATTAGAGAATAGTTCATCAAGGTGATCACAAAAAGTCGCTTAGCACCTGCCCGCACTTTAAACACAGTTGTCATGAAACATGAGATACACACGAAAACACGCCATGCATGTGGCCAGAAGTGCCTGGCAATAATAAACTATGCGAACAATAATTGTTTACGTGAATCAGCATCTATCTGATATTCCCGATTCCTCTAAAAACTGTACTAGTGCGCGCGCAGAGATATTTTGAAAAGTTTCCGTTGACCATGGGACCCAAAAGTTTTTCGCGATTGGCAGTGGTTGTCTATGCAACGCATTTAGTTTTTCTAAAAAAAATCTTACGAGGAACTCAACTTCTTGCACAAGTTGATTGATGCGTATTGAAGCCATTGTAGGACACAAAGAGAGAGATATAGGACAAGACACTTGTTCTTTCTTCTCTGTCTGCGATTATTTGCTATACTCCCGGACAACTTTTCTTGGCAATGAAGGGAAAGCTACGGGGGCGGAGCTACTGCCCATTTACTCCTCCGCGAAGTAGTCCGGTTTAACTCGCGCTTCGAATGACGGCCGTGTTCGAATGATAACATTGCATACAGTTTGCTACGTGTGCTTAGACAGCCATTTGTGAGTGAAATTAGCCACAAGCTCCTTCGGCAAGTCGTCGGAATAGCTGGACGGCGACGAGCAGGTCACTTAAAGACGAAGACGCCATTTTGACTGTGAGGTGCACGTAAAACGTGCGACGTTTTCACACGTGCAAAAACGCGAAATGACACTGCATAAAGTAAAGCAAATATGAATATCTCCTTGGTGTGTTCCGCGACTCTTTTTAAACAGCATCCCGTTGAAAATAAGGCAATGTTGTTTTTTTGATGATTTTCACGCGGAAAACACGGACGCAATTGTGGGACTATATTCTTCAGCGGTGGCACACGCCCACTCTGGCTCCGTAGCCTTCCCTTCATTGCCAGGAAAAGTTGTCCGCGAGTATACACGCTTACCTGTACTCCAATTGTACCAGACGCTTCCCCGATCCCCCACTGTAGGGTATCCAACCGGAAGCTTTTCCTGGTTAACCACCCTGCCTTCTGCTTCCTTCCTTCCTTCCTTTCCTATCAGGGGCGTAGCCGAAATTTTTTTCGGGGGGGGGGGGGGGGGGGGGGCACCTCCAGCGAAATGGTCATTTTTTCGCTCTGTATGCCATGGCGAAAAAATTTCGGGGTGGGGGGCACGGGCCCGGTCGCCACCCCCTGGCTACGCCACTGTTTCCTATCTCTCCTACAAAATTTCCGTTCGAGTACCCCTTTACAGTTGACACAGTGCCGTGGTACATATACTTCAAAGAATGGTGAAGCAGCGAGGCCTATAATTACCCTCTCGGGCCTGAAGCAGCCGCGTATGCAGCACACGCAGCAAACGATGAGCGCCACGATCACGCCCACCACGACAGTGATGATCGTGATGATCATCCCAGAGGCCAGCTTGCTGGCCGCCTCCTCCGGCTCCATCATACGTCCCGCCGCAGCGTTAGTCCTCGGTACTGCGAATGGAAGGTGACAAGGGAGGAGTGACCAGGTTGGTGACGTGTGACGGGGCGGTGGATCTTCGCTAATAAAGCCAAACTTCGCTAATAAAGTATGTACTTGTATATGGCACTTTACAACCTACAGCCCTGATGTCGAACTTGTACGTGCCGCTGACTTGCTTTATTAGTTGGACTACAAGGCTCATACTATGTAGGGTTGAGAAGCTCGTAAAAACGGGTGTGTGTGTGTGTGTCGTATCCGACGTTTTGTCAAGAGGACTTGTCTTCTTGAAGGTTTGCAGCCTCGAAAAAGACAAGCGCACATCCACTGTTTACGAATTTCTCATCGCAAGCTTCCATCTTCACCTTCCTTCCTTACTTTATAGAATTATTATAAGAGCCAAACACAAATAAACAAAAAAAAATCTGCAATCGAAAATAGTGAAAAAAAAGCTTAGAGAGTTAAGCGTTTATTCTCTATCTTCCCACTTGTCCTAACGATAGCCTACGCGGCAATTGGCCATTTATGCGCTTAATTGAAGAGAGAAAGAGAGAGAGAAAGGCAATGGAAAAGCAGGGGAGGCTAACCAGGTTGAACATGCTCTGATACCCTACGTGGGGAAGGGAGAAGGGGAGAGCAGAGAAAACAAGGAGGAAAGAGAGAACAAGTTGTACGCGCTCACATATGTAAGCGTTCACCGCCCATACTCAGACAGTCACAACCAAGAAATATTTGAACCGTGTTCCTCTGCAGTTCTCTTAATGTATGTGAAAACAGCGCAAGAAAGGACAAGGGACACGGAAGAAACACAGGCGAGCGCTGATTACCTCATTGTCCCTTGTCCTTTCTTGCGCTGTTGTCACATAATGAACGACCAACTTGCCCAAAGATTTGCTCTCTTATGTCTTAATGTAGACTGGAATCGTATTTGTTAAAAAAACGCTTGCAAAGACTGGATACCAAGGAATTCAAATGAAGAATAAGCAATCGCTTTCCGAGTTAATTGAAAGCCTAGAAACACAGCGATGGGCTTCGAACAGTCTAAGAATCAAACATAAATGGCGGCGTCTTCCCGAAGCGTGAATACTCACCCGTCTCTCGGACAATGCAGACACCTATCTCGGGGTGCAAGATGAGGCCGTCTTCGACTCCCACGTCGCGTCGATGTCGAGACGACACTGGGCGCGATCGTGGAGCACCAGGCACCAACAGGCCACCACACGTCGCACGCATGTAAACGGAGAACGCGTCCGCGCATATCGAACCTTACCAAAGTGTGGGAACGAAACCAGAGACCTTGCGGCTGTGGCGTTCGTGCCAGTCACAGCAAGGCATGCCGGGCGCAGCGCGCCTTGTCTTCGTCCAGACAGGGAAGGGGGCTTCCCAACCTGTGCTGTGCTTCACCAAGCCGCCGTGAAAACATTAACTGACACCCCAGGTGTGGCGCCAGGGAGGGCTCAGAGAAAGGGGGGGGCTGCCTTCCCCCCCCCCTTTCAAGAGCAAACATAGAACATTTCAAACAGTGGCGTAGCCAGGGGGTGGCACACCGGGCACGTGCCCTCCCCCCCCCCCCCCCGAATTTTTTTTTCGCCATGGCGTACAGGGCGAAAAATGACCATTTCAATGATGTGCCCTCCCTGAAATCCAAGGAGGTGGCCCCCCCCCCGCCCCCCTCCCCCCCGAAAAAAATTTCTGGCTACGCCCCTGATTTTAAATGAGTACTGTAGAATCCCACAAGGTGGCGGAAGGGTTAAGGAAGGGTAAAGAGTCCCTGTTTGCAAACACTGTGACGTCACTGCGAGTACCCCGCCCCCATTCCCCTCCCTCGGAGCAGGTGCTGGTTGGCAAGAAAGTCCCGCCGGCGGGATCTTTCTGCATAGCAGCGCTGCGTGCGTCTGCATTCTTTCGACTGAAGTTTCTGCGAATTGCTATTTTCTAAAGTCACAGCTTGTGGCGATTTGCTCGTCATAGATGGCAGCCATAAAAAAATCTTATCCTCTTCAAAAGCGAAGGTTACGGTGACTGGCGCTTTGTAAAATATTTGCCTGACATAGATGTGAACGTACTCAATTAACGTCGCGACACGTGCACTGTGGTTTTAACGAGGTGCAGCATTGACGGCAGCATGGTTTTGAGCTGCTGTGCGCGACGTCACGGATAAGATTCTCTCTGCGCAAAATTCTGATCGTAGATGAATGAAAAAAAAACAAAAAAAGAAAAAACGAAAAAAAAATGAAAAAAATTACTTTTTGCCGTGCGTTAGGCTGAGGTGAACAAATCCTCGTGAAAATTAAAGCGAAGTTCTCCCCTACGCCGTTCCTCATAACCCACTGGAAATTTTATGCGATTTTAAACCTGATAAGTTAATCTCTTGCGCAGTTACCTCGCTGCATCTGATGCCTACAACGTGTTTGCATACTTATATACTTTGCTCCTTTAGACCCGATGCACAAACTTGTAATGCGCATTCTCACTTCATAAAGATCGAGCCGTAAAGGTACCAAGTATATGAGAAACAAGAATCTCCACTCCGATAATACGAGTTATACCTTCACTGGGTTTGCGTATTCGCCGTGCGAAAACATGCTAATAGCTAATGCGTAGTCGTACCTTTCAGTCTGAAGATCACGCACTTTTTTTTCTGCACGAAGCACAAACGCTGAGATGTACGCACTCTCACATGATCGCGTGAAATGCATTTTTTACCTTGACTAAAATGTCGAATCGTGATGTTCCGTCGACAACCGGTTACTGCCACCGGCCCACAACGAGCGCCAATTTTTTCGCAAACAAAATGCATCGCCATTCACACACCACACGCCATATTCGCAGTTTCACCGTTCGTAAAGGTGAACCACTATTGTCGATGCCTTTCAACGCACACTACATGCCACAATAAACGCTGCGCACTTTCGAAGACGATGCCGCTGTTCCTCGCACAGGCCGCCATGAGTGTTCACTTCTTCACGATAAACAGCCAGCCAGCGTGGCAAGTTTTCCGTCATGCAGTTCACCACACATCTAGATGTTATCTGACACATACCACAGCTAATATCGCCACAGTAAGTAGAAGTTTAAGCTTAAAACAAAAAGAAAAGCGTGCCCCAAGCACCGCGCGACTGTACCACACTGAGCCACAAGCGGGGGGTGTTTTGGCCAACCACCGCCTGCACGTGCGCCGGTGACGTCACGCTGTGACGTACCCCGGGAGAGGTCTATTTGCGCGGCACAATGTACAACGCTCAGCTGTTCACTCGGTAGTTTCGGTTGTTTCCTAGCGGCCATAGTCCGTGTTCCTCATTGTAACTAAAGCGCCATTGAACAATGCTTCTTTGTAGGGGTGTGCAAATAGTGAATTTTCGAACCGAGTCAACTAAGAATTGAATACGAATTGAATAGTGATGACACCGTATCGAATACGAATTCAAATCGAAAACTATTCGAAGAGCTTTTCGAATAGTACGGCATCCATTTTTAAAGGAGCCCTGTACTCGTATGGCAACAATTTTGAAGAACAACCCATTACTTCTATGAAATTTTGTTTGAAACAAACATGCACAAGATTTAACAAAGAACCATTACGATTACTTGTGGCTGGCAAAAAATAAAAATACCGCAACTATTTGAGCCACCGTGGGGCCACGCTAAGAGAGTTTGCCAGTCTGCGCTCTTTCCTGTCTCCCTCCTTTTTGCTTCTGCTTGCGCGGCGAGTCGAGTTTTCAAATATAGTATTCTCTTTTATGTATTTTTGTTTTTCTCTCGTGTGGCCTTGGTTTTTCAACGCAATCCGAAGTTGCGCTATCATCTGATACTCGTGTTACACAGGCAGCCGAAACCACGGTTAACATAACCGCGGTTACGAGTAAACATGGTTGGCTTATGTTACACGGTACGCGAAACAGCGGTTAGGCCGCTTACCGCGGTTGTAGGAAAACCGAGCTTGGCAACCTCGGTTTGGCGGTTAACCGCGGAAATGGCGGCGTCCATGGCCGCCTTAACCGAGGACACTTTCGCGCTGTGTAACATCGGCGAAACGTGGTTAGCGCTAACCGCGGCTCAATGCGGTTGACCGTGGTTGGTCGTAACCGCGGTTAACTTGCCTGTGTAATACCCTTGTTACACAGGCAGCCTAAACCGCGGCTAACGTAACCACGGTTACGTGCAACCTCGGTTTGGCGGTTAATCGAGGAAATGGCGGCGTCCATGGACGATGGGTTAGCCGCCTTAACCGAGGACGCTTTTGATTTCAAGAGTGACTACAGCGCAAGGGAAGACTCGGGACAACGACCAACGAAGACTAGCGCTGCTCGTTGTCCTGTGTCTTCCCTTGCGCTGTAATAACTCTCGAAATGAAATACCAACTAGCCCGTACCCGCACTTCACGACGCTTTTGAGCTGTGTAACATCGGCGAACCGTGGTTGGCGCTAACCGCGGTTCAACGAGGTTAACCGTGGTGGGTCGTAACCGCAGTTAACTTGCCTGTGTAACAATGCGTCCGCCGCGGTGGTATAGCGGTTAGGGTGCTCAGCTGCTGACCCGAAAGTCGCGGGTTCGATCCCGGCTGCGGCGGTCGCATTTCGATGGAGGCGAAATGGTAGAGGCCCGTGTACTGTGCGATGTCAGTGCACGTTAAAGAACACCAGATGGTCGAAATTTCCGGAGCCCTCCACTACGGCGTCTCTCATAATCATATCGTGGTTTTGGGACGTTAAACCCCAGATAATATTATTATTATGTGTAACAATGGTACAACAAGGGTATAAGTGCAAAGCAAAAATGAACGCCGCCGGATGCGGCGTGCACGCACGCTTCCAAAGATTGCAGATATCGGAATTCCGGTGTGTTTGCGGCTGACGCTATCGATTTAATGAGCCGCAGCGAGTCTGAGGATGCTGATTTTTGGTTGAATTTTGTCTGTGAAAGCAACGACCATGCGAACCAGGCAGGAACATAAGTCAAGATCGCTTTCTGATTGGGCCATCTCCGTTCGCGTTTCGGCACCAGCCTGCCAGGAAAGAAACTCGTGGGAACTATGAGAAATGCAAGCGTGACTGAAAACCAAGCAGAAAACAATGGTTCACTGCAAGACATGTGACGACACGCTATGCTTTACACGGAGGAAGGCTGTGCCGCACGACATCCCCAACGGTAGTGCTTACAGAAACATTTTTGTCGGAAAGTCGTGTTCAATGAGAAAGTTTTAATTTTTTTAGAGATACTGCCTCTTAGACGGCAGTACATTTTGTATATCTAATAACTTATGTAACGTTTTTTTCTTAGTATAGATAGAAGGATGTCTTCACAAAATCTGTTCAATTTTGTCGCGCAATCATGAATTTGGAAATTTACAGCGCTCGCGTAACTTGAAACTTGTATGCGTGAAAAGTTCATTCATTCTACTTTTCGCGTATGTATAACATAAAATGTTAAATGCAGTAATTATTTCCGTAAAAAAAATTCGCAGCCTAGAAAGACACCCATTTTTCCCGCGGTACGGAAAGAGTTCAACATGCCACGCCCTCCACCGCGGCTACGTCAATTTTCTTAACATTTCCTAACTTTACTCTGGTTTGAGTGCAGCCGTCAATCGCGCGGTGGACGGTAAGCGAACATAATGTGGCAGAAATGAGCTTAGGCGCAGTGAGGACTCGGCATCGAGCTTTTTTGAAGTTTATTAAGATATGAAATAATACATGGGAAAGGTAGGCTATACATTTGAGCTGGCTATCCCCATCAACATGATAGTAGCATCGAAGAAGCACACATCCCACCGAGGATCCTTCGCTTGGACACAAAGAGTGCAAGAGTGCGTATGCGCGTATCGCTTCCATCCAGGCAGCGGCGTTAGCGAACCACGTTCACATTAACGACGGGCTGCGCTGGAGCTTGGACGACCATCACGGGCTGGACCCGGCGCTGGCACGTTGTATAGGGCGAAACCATGCGAAAGAAAAAAACAAAAAAGAAAGGAAGGAACAAACGAAAATGACGACCCCATATGAACAAAGTAAAAGATAACTTGCCGCTGGCGTGTACTCTACGTTCTTCACATTTACGTCATAATTACCGCATATAACATCCCCTGTATTTTACTTGGCCTTTCTTTATCTGTTAGTTCTCAGTAATGTCGCCTTAACAAAAAAAAAAAAATGCCCCCCACCTCCCCGAAGGGAAATCGTGAGGAAATGCGAATGCATTTCTTGCGCCGAGAGATTTCGCCTTCACCGACTTCTGCCATCGCCTTGAGAGGCGCCCAGCCAGCGAACGGTCGAGAGTGAGGCGCGAGCGGACGGGAGAGTGGGGCGCAGGGAGGAGAGAGAGCGAACGGCGAGAGAAGGAGCGGCGAAGCACTGCACCTACCCTCTCCTACACTCTTTCGCACCACATGCTCCGGTTGCTAGGGGCGAGGATAAGCGCGCGCGCCCGCAGCTGTTGCTATGGGAGAAGTAGTGAGAGCGGAGAGATAACACCTGCCGGCTCGCGGACGCCGCCGTGGAAAACGCCGGACGCCTCACATAGCCCGACTAAGAAATGCATTCGCATTAAAAAAAACAAAAAACAATCGAGCCCTTAAAATCCCCTTCTTTCGTTCGTTCATAGCGAGGGTCTCGTGGCAGACTGGATGCTTTCAGCTAGTACGCGAGAGATTGCTGGTTAGCTGCCAGCTCGTAAACGTCGTTACTTGTAACGCGTTACCGCCAACACTGTTGAAATTTAATATTGGTTGAACAACAGTACTGCCAACATTTTCATATTTGCTTCTGTTTACTTCATTCAACAGCTACGGACCTCATAACCGTGGAATCGATATAAAAAAAGTCACAGTTTCGCCACTAGGGCGAAGCAATGAATGCGATAGCAAGAGAAATTAGTTTGTCACACGAAGAACGACAAGCAGCTCGATACTTGCTACGCGCCGCCGCAGCACAAAGAAGGACGCTCGAAAAGGACGCATAGGTATACAGTACACAGGACAAGCGTGAACTAACAACTGTCGCAGTTGTTACGTATTTGTATTTGAGCGACGCGCTGCGAGTGTCCACAATGCAGAAGCCGATGTTGCTGTTGCCTCTGAGATGGCTCATACCCACGCAGGGGGGGATTGGCCAAGGATTGATTATATGACTTTTCGACGCTGTTTGATACTTCTTTTTCTTTCACACTGCGGCACGTGGAATGACCCCTCTGCGTCTCCTGCCACGCGCTGGCGTCCGACGCGTGCCCGCATCTAAAGGGCAATTTTCAATTTGAAAGAAACTGTAAAAGCGTTGCGTGATAGAAAACACGCTCAAGCTGTTCCGAGATCTGCGTACCGCGAGCGGCAAATGGTGCATATGAATAGCTCGCCGTTATATCGCTGGCACGAGCATGGCGTGTGGCTGTGTTGGCTAGCAGGCTGCGGAGCGAGGGATCGCTGGTTCGAACCCCCGTTAGGTGGTTTGGAATGACGGCGACGGCGAAAATCAGCCGAGGGTGTCCATATAATTGCTATCGCAATAAAAATTCACTCAACCTTCCAGAATCCAGAACCTCTTTCGACGCATCATCCGCTTCTCAACAAAGGGTCATCGCAAAGGGAGCGAGTTGGTCCAGATGTCACCTTTTTCTTTTCTTTTTTGGAGCATGCAGCTTATTCCGACAGATTCCGCGCATTGTGGGAATCGGTTTGACGCGAAAAATCCAGCGAGTATCTGACTATGCTGCATTTTTTTTCTTTTGCTTTGAGCTAAGCGTTACGAGATTGATCGACGTAGTTTGTGTAAATAGTGTAGCTGTGTGCATAAAGTGGGCTTACCAGGCGTTTCGACTAACTGGCCCTTAGTTAAAGGGTAGCTTATAGGCCGACGTAAGGCCAGCACGCACCTTAGAGCACAGACGTCAGTTTTATCGAAAATGGCGCCACGGTGCTATGATATGCATAATCACACGTAGCGTTTGTTACCGTGTTTCTCCGGGTTGGAGCAACGCTTGAATCCAGCTTACCGAGTCATAGTACACGTGTAATTTTTATCGCATCGCATATATAAACGTGGATAGCTATCAGCTAACACTAATACCACTGCTATCACAATTGACGTTGACCCGGTACCCCTGCATAGTTTTTTTATTTTTTCCCAAAGCAGTTTCAACACATCGTGTTGAAACTGCTGTTTGTAATGATACTTGACTGCCACGTCGAATGCATGGGTCCGATTCTGGCTTTAATCCTCACTTTTTTAAATGCTTTCCATCCATGCGGATTTTTCCCGTACCGACAATGCCGCACACGGGTTCCTTACAGTGTTGCGGAGTTGCCACTCCGGAATTGGAATGATTGCGGAATTATTCCCCATTTTCGCGACCCCGGAATGGAATGGGAATGGAATGGGGACAACGCTAGGAGGAATGGAATGGGAATGGAATTAAGCGCCTTTTGCACGGAATGGAATGGGAATTGGAATTACGTCTCTTTCCGAAAATAGAGCATGTTTTCGTCTACGCGCTGTTTTTCAAACTTTGAACATTAGTAAGTCAGAGCCTCGCATTTCACAATAAAGCCGTATTTTTAACACGGCTTGGCTGATTATAAGCACGGTACATTTATAAGCAATGCGCCTACTGCAATTATGTCCTTATATAGACTGTGTTGCTCCGAAGTTTGTCTCTATTCCTCGCGTAACCGTGGCTCTATGCCGTTGGTATGCGTCGTGCGGTACTACGGCGGCGGCATACCCCCCCTTACGCCTTGTGATTTTTTTTTCCTCGGCGGAACCCCAGCCGCCTACTATCTACCCACCCTTCACTTCTATGTTTTTTCGTCTGTATCCGTCGGCAACTCGGACGCATATCCGAAAAAGCGCTTCTCTAAGTTGCGATGCGTATTGACGCTGGCGCGATGCTTGCGTTCACTGCAAGCTTTCGTATACCAGCTTGCGCGCCGTGTCACTTCTCAAAATGAGCTAAAAATTGCTTTTTCTTCTCTCGACAAATGACGCTACAAGCTCAAAAATCACTGGTCACAGCCATTGTATCAGCCATTGGCTGATTTGAGCATGGCGCGCTCAGTCGTCACTGGGGCTGCCGCGAGAGGCCGCGACTTGTCCACGCGTGTACGCGCACTAGATCGCACTGAAAAGCCGCGTATTCGAAGAAAAAGAAAGATAAAAAGTGCTCATGATGACGAGGCGCGCGTGACGTATTTTCTTCCCCCGTGCCATCTCTCCCTGCTTAGCTTCCAGCGCTTTCGTCGGGACGAGAGAAGAGAGCAGCGGGCGACAAATCTTTGTAACTCCACTCGTACTGGACGGCTTGTGAAAATTTTTGCGGCGGTGAATTTGTGAGGCAATAAGCTCCTTTAGTGAATTCATTCCATGGCTACTTCGGAAAGTGTTGCAGGGCCCCATTAACGTAATATGCGTACCTGTGGACTGTGCTTTGGTGGTGGCGCTCGCGGGTTTTCCTCTTTAAGTGCTCGTGAGGTGTGCATGCTTTCATATAGCGCTTGTCGGCACCTTCTAATTGCTTTCTCATGGTTACTTGAATAACGAGTTTGACATTTATAACGTAGATTACGTGTCGTGTTTCCGCAAACTAAGAAATACAAAAAGAGGGTAGGCAACTCGATTATTGGGCTGGGAATGGACGAAGATGCCGTTGCTACTTTCACAGTGGCTCGCCAAATTAGACGACATCAGCAATTACGAAGGTAAGATTGACAACCAGTGACAGCCAGCACTTGGCAGTGCTGGTAGTATGTGAGCAAATGTGGCAGTTGAAATCGGTAGTATGTTTTCGTCATCATCACAATCCATTACATCATAGCCATCACACCCCGCTGCAGAAAGTGGGAGGAAGAAGCTTCCAAGAAGACTTCACTCTAGAAAATGTTCGTTGGAAACGTACCCAGCAGCAGCGTTCGTAAAACCGCCTGTAGCAGTAGTAGAGCAGTCCTATGACCACGCACAAGCTGATTATAGGACCGATGGCGATGGTTGCTTCGAAAGGTGGCGGCGAAGGCGTTGGCGCCGCGGTTGAAGATGCTCTGGTGACGTTGACGTCACGATTATTGAAGTCGGGGTACATGGCTTCCTGGCGAGCTGGCGCTGCAGCACAGGATAAAAAAATAGCAGGAAAGAACAAATGGTGAAAACAAGAGTCTGTTATTTCTTTTTCTTTATTCTAACTGGCCCGTGGTGTTCTTTTAGTGATATTTCTGGTAGTGCTTGAAGCAAAACAGAACTTGAAGTGCAATGTAAGTTGCGAAAGTGCAAGTTCAGGAAATGGTCGAGAATGGTGGGAAGAATAAAGTCTTCACCAGTCGTTCATTCATTCATTTTTTTTCAATTGAAATAAAAAATAAATAAAGGAGTTGTCGCCATGTCTTGGTGACAGCTACCCCTTTCCACTTGGTTGTTAGGATAAAAAAAAAAGAAACAAAAATAGCACATATACATAGCTTTCAATTATACAGTCCTACATATGGTAAGTCCAAAATTTTGGAGGACGCTTCAAGAGTAGAACGCGATAGCGTAATCGGGCCCCGTGCGCATTGCCTTCAACCAAGGAAGGAACGTTTGTGCGTGTAACATTTGCGTTTCAAAGTATCCCAGAATGTCTACTGGATATGCAGTTGCTAACTACCCACCACGCCATTGTTCTTCCTTTTGCTAATTAGCGAAATATCCTCTACTCGTCCGTAAGGTTCCACGTGCACTTTCCCAGCTGAACACTTTGTAATTAATTGGCTGGGCAGCTTGAAACCACCCACTAGTTGCGCAATTGACTCGTTTTGACGCTTGGTGCGATTCTAGGAATCTGCCACGAAATATTACATGCCCTTAAGGAGACTCCTGCTACTACATGACATTCATGTAGTCTTCTTTTTTTTTTTTCAAGCAGTTTCGAGCACTGACGTGACTCTGTGGTAGAGCATCTATTCGCCATACATACATGCAGTTTTCTGTAGCTCGCACAGGACTTCACAAAGCATCGTTCATGCACGGCAGCGGAGCTGAAATATAACTTTTCACTCCCTGGCAAACGAGTAAGTGGGGAGCTTCCATGGTTTGGGAAAGTATTTTGGTCTCGTATACATTTTAGTGCAGCTCATGACTTCATCCGGTGAAAGTGGTACGGGTCGTACGTTCGCACGTCCTATTTGTTCCTATGCTAACGAACGGGTTGACCCTCCTCCGGGCGCCATCTTGAATCGTACGGCGCGCCATGTTATAGTTCGTGAGCATTGCGAATACTGGCGCTCCGCGGAGCGTGGCCACGCTGAGCCGTGTTCACCCTAAGAGTAGACGCCACTGTACTTCTACGGCTTCTGCGGCGACGTAGTTCGTGCCGAATCCGAATCCGAATCCGTGGCGTGTCGGCAAGTACGGTAACAACGACTCCCATGTTGCGCAGTGTGTTTCCTTTGTCAACGCCTTCCGTTAAAGCTGGTGCACTCCGCAGCCTGACTGCTTCAGTTCAAGCATTTAACGACGTTGTTTTCTTCGTTCTTCGTCACACATCGCGAATAAAGTACCCATACGTCGCACTTTGCAACCCTAGAGCCCTGATGTCGAGTTTGGACGTGCCGCTTGCTGATTTATTAGTTCGAATACAAGACTCATGCTTGATAGGATTGTTGTTATATAAGCCAAACACAAATAAACCAACACGAATCTTCAATCAAAACAATAAAAAATCAGAGCTTAGACGGTTAAGCGTTTTTTCCTCTATGTTCCCTTGTCGTAACGATAATCTACGTGGCGATTGGCCATTTATGTGCTTAACGGAAGAGAGAGAGAGAGAAAGGCAAAGGAAAAGCAGGGAGGCTAACCAGGTTGTACACGGTCTGCTACCCCTACGTGGGGAAGGGAGAAAGGGAGAGTAGAGAAAACAAGGAGGAAAGAAAGAACAAGTGATGCATGTGCACACATATCAGCGTTCACCACCCGTACTCAGACAGTCACAACCGAGAAATATTTGAACTGGTTCCTCTACGGTCGTCTTAAAGTAGACTGGAATCCCAGATGTTAAAAAAATGCTTGCAAGGACTGGTACCACGGAAATCAAATGAAGAATAAGCAATCGTTTCCGAGTTAATTGACAGCCTAGAACACAGCGATGGGCTTCGAACAGACTAAGAATTAGACATAATAGCGGAGTCTTCCTCAAGCGTGCCTACTCACCTGTCTCTCGCGCAATGCAGATCTCGGTGTGCAAGATGAGGTGTCTTTGACTTCCACGTCGAGACGACACTGAGCGCGATAGTGCAGCACCAGGCCCCACCGCGAATTATGAATTACTAGAAATCGGTCGCTCAGGAGCGAGTGGGATCTTTTGAGCGGCGCTTCTGAAAGAACGGATGATCCGCGACTCAGTAAAAGTGAGAGGCGGTTCTTTGGGAGAGAGTGAGCCGCGTTCAGTTACATTGGCTCAGAGCCGGTCACAGTAGTTCTCTGTAGCCGGGTCTTCTACTGGGTGCAATTTGCACGCGATGTATTCGCGGTGCGGGAAAAGCAACCTCCCTCCCGCCCTTTGCTCTCAACAGCCGCAGCCTCCTCGACCGGAAACTGAGCTCTTTCCTGTCTTTTAACGCGATAGCGTTAAAGAGCTCGTTTCGCAGAAATTCCGGTGTCGGCGTCGGCGTCGTTGGTTGTGAGCGAAAAATCATCATCTTGTCCGTGACCGAAAAATCGAGACAGATGCAAATAAAATAAATAATAAAAATTTCCGGGTCTGAGTGAGGATTGAACCCAGGCCGTCTGCGTGGCAAGCAGGTGTCCTACCACACAGCCACGCGTCTGCTTGGACACACAGCAAAAATAAGTTCCTCTGCTTGGAAATGCAGTGAAAATAACATTCATGCTTTGCAAACACACGCGTCCTGTATACAGGCGTCACAATACAACATGTAATATCGCAGTAATATTGCGTGGTACAAGCGCACATCGCCATCGTGCGTTAGAACATGTGAATATCACAACGACATCGTGGTTTAAAGCCAGCCACCCCATTACAAAAGGCACACACGTTACTGCGTGTATTCCCTTAAGACCCCGTAGTGGGCACATAGCAAGTTCGAAAAGATTTAACGCGCATAATTGCTCGTGGTTTAAAGCACGCTGCCCATTACATAGTATGCATTGAATGATTGAAGTACGCACTAGGGACAGGATATCGCTATCGCGTTCAACTCTTAAAGGCGAAGCTTTAAGGGTCTCTCAACTTTTTCTGCCCCCTTCCATTGTGCTTGCGCGGTATATTACTCGTTCCTCGACATCCGCTCCCTCCGCGAGTTCCAACCGGCAACTGCGTTTCTAAGGCGAAACCAATAACGCCACATCCAGCGCGAAATTTGACCTTCGGCGTGCCGCCGAGAAGTGATGCAAAAAATCCTTGTATGGTGACGTCACCATATCACGTCACAGATCACCAACTTTTGTTACCTCACACATGATGACGTCATCAAACGACATGGTAACTTAGTCTAAAGTGTTCCGATCACGGAGGCAATGTGACTCTAGATGCCTCCGATCGGCAATACAATTTTGAAGGAAAGTAACGCAAAAGTAATCGATTACGTTTCTGTAATCGCTCAGTTACTTTTCTGGGGCTGTAGTTGACCCCTGTAATCAATTACATTTTAAAGGAAGGAATTGTAATTGGTTACTTACATTGTGTAACGTGTACAAGTCCAGAGACCAAAATTACACCATCTCCCGCTAAAGGGAACCATGTGTAGATGTGAAGCAGCGGGCGCCAACGCTTACACTGGCGGTGGCGTTGACGCTGGCGCTATCGCAGCGTTGCGCAGGAGAGAAAACTGAGGAGGCGCAAAGCACGCAGTGATGGACTGGTGTTTCCTGCTGGAACATGCCAATCGCTGCTAATGGGCAATGAGAGACAGAAGACTCCGACTGGACACAGAGACCCGCAGTCCGCTTTTAGTTAACGCGCACGCTGCGAATTTTTATTGTTCAACAACGCACAGGAGAAATCTCCCCACTGGCACCACCTTGGAGGTCAAGATCCATTGCCATATATACGGGATGGACAGTGAACGGTTGTGCAGCGCGAGCAGTCGGTTTTTTCAACCAAGAAACTCGCTAGCAGACGCTGCCTGCGTCGGCGTCGCGAGGCGAGGAGGGGGAGCGTAGGAGAGGAGAGAGGGGGGGACGCGCATGCGCAGTGGGGTGTGGACGCTGTGGGCAGGGATGCCTAGAGGGAGAGATGGGGGAGCGTAGGAGAGGTGAGAGAGGGGGGGACGCGCATGCGCAGTGGGAGCGTGGGCAGGGATGCCTAGAGGAGAGAGCGGGGAGCATAGGAGGGGGAGAGAGAGGGAGGGGAGGCGCATGCGCAGTCAGGGTGTGGATGCCGCGGGGAGGGATGCCTAGAGGAGAGAGAGGGGGGAGGAGGTTTTTTTATTTTTATTTTGAAAGGGTTTGCGCATGCGCAGTAAGGGAGGTCACGCCGCACACCACCACCGGATTAAGCTTCGCCATAAGATGCTTCACATCTAATAACAATGCGTCGATGTGAAAGAATTTCACTCTTTGAATGCCGTGAAATGTATGAGAAATGTCAGTTGTGAATTGTCTCCCCACCCTGCTTTGAGAAGCAGACCTTGGCTCGCATGACTATCGTAGGCGATCAACTGATTTCATTACATTTTGTTTGTTTCCGACTACGCAAGCGGAGATAACAGGATGTAGCCGACAAGCCCGAAATCCTGATAGGCTCAACGCTTAGTGCTGACATTGTACGCGTGCTGTAGAAGAAATAAGTGGCGAGGAGATATAACCTGTAAGAATGGTACTTAAGGTGAGAAGAAAACCAATGCAAAAGACGCCGGGTTATTTCATTCTTACAACGGATGAACTCTTTACAGCGGAGATGATGCAGCTCTCCAGAAAAAAAAAAGGCGAACCCGCTTTCATAGTTTTTATATATTTTTATTGCGACAACAATTATATGGACACTCTCAAAGAGTTTCTGCCGTCGCCGTCATGTTCCGTATAAAGTCAAAATCGAAAACATCACTCCGCGCATCGCTTGTTCTACCAGCGAGTAAAAGCTCACCATGCAGCGCTGCTGGCGAGGACAAAGGCTGAAGCAGAGATAAAACGAGCTGGCCATCTCCGTCGCACGCAGGGCGCATGCGATAACACCACCCTGCGTGCAAGGCCGGCCGTCGACTGATCCTCAAGCAGAAAGAAAACGCCCCGCCCGTCTTTCGCTGGGCGGAGAAGCATGAAGGGACGCCGGGGAAGGAGGGCTGCATTGTTCGAGCAGCGACTGTGAACTTGTCGAGATGGCACGCGCGCCAGCGCGCCGTCTCGTCAAGACATCAGCAAAGGGCAAATGGCAGACATCAGCAAAGGTCTTGTATACCCGTCTACGCGCTGTGATGTCATCGCTTCACGCTGTGACCACTGATAGGGCAAACTACACGAAAAACGCTTCTATCTCTGGAGCGGCCGTATTTCCATACACCAGCGTTCTGTGGAGTTACGAGAGATCGGGTCCAAAATGGTAAGCAGCAACTAGCATTATTTTGTATAACATTACGACTTCTTGCTATCGCATTCATCGCTTCGCCCCTTCGGTGAAACAGTGATTTTTTTTTCTTTAAAATTCAAAAAAAAAATTTATCTCTCCGCAACCTCTCCCATTTACCCCCGCCCCCCTCCGCGCCACGCCGATCCGATGAACCCAGCGCTTTTCACGCGTCGCCGCCGGGTGCGAGACACCGGCGCGCCGCCGCCGGTTATTTTGTGGCGCACACTGCAGGTCAACTGCAAAAAGAAAGAAAAGAAAACAGAGGATTGTTATGTCGGGACATCGGAACCGCGCAGCACAGAGATCACACGAGACGGCGGCTGGCAGGGAAACTGTTCATTGGCTTTTTTAGCAGCGAACGGTAGGAGGTTGTAGAGAGGAACATGTGTAGGAACACGTGATGCCGGAGTTGGTAACGAGAATCGCAAAGAATGCGGCACGCGCGCGAGCGAGTCGGCGGCATCAGCACGAGAGGCACAACACCTGTACTTGCCTTGCGTCTGTTGATGTGAGCCAGGCCCGTAGCCAGGAGGGGGGGAGGCCCCCCGAAATTCGGATTGAAGGGGTGTTTTACCGAGGAAAAATAATAAAAATGGGTGTTTTTCAGGGGATTTCAACATGTGACCCCCCCCGTAAAAAATTCCTGGCTACGGGCCTGATGTGAGCGTACACGATATGGATGACCTTATTTTTTAGGTCTGGCGGTCCCATGGCGCCAATTCCCCACAGGGTGGGTGCCCTCCCAAGCGACTATGTACTTCGTTCTGCCGAGCACCAGGCAGGAAGTGCGGTTGTACCTATTTCACTTATAGGCACCGGGTGGCAGCAGTTCTCTGCCTCCCACAGCAGCGGCGGATGCGAAACCATTTCACCAAGCCAGTGGTGGATTAAGGGTGCGCCCAGGGGGCCTTTGCAGAGCCTTATGGGGCCACCCTTCGAGATGAGTACCCATGAACAACCGAGCGCCAGGTCGTTGTACTTCTGTTCCCATTAGGAAAAACCGATGGGTTTCTGTTCGGCACCGAGAATCGAACCTGGTACCTCCCGCATTGGAAGCGAACGCTCAACCATGTAGCCCCCGCTGCGATGGGGCGTCCGTTTGCCTGCAGCGGTGGCTGCAAAGCATGCCAGGCGCATCGCGCCTTGTCTTCATCTAGACAGATTGGGGACTTCCAGACCTCTGCTGTGCTTGCCATAAAGATAGTCAGAATAGAACACAACAGGACAGTGAGAACACAGCAATGCCTAAGCTCTCCCCTGCCTCCCCCTTCCCCCCGAATGAACTGTCCTGTCGGCGACGCTCCCCAGTGAAAAAAAAAAAAAGACCTCTAGTCTGGTACCGACGAACCACTGTGCACCGAAACTTAATTCGGAGAAGTGTAAATTTTGCAATAACAGGGCACGATTTGAGCTACATGCTCTGGGCGTGCTTGGAGGCGTTCATGAGGGGTGAATTCCCAGACGGGAAGCAAACGAGCAATTAGTTTCCACCCATTCGTTTCGGTGGAAAGCCCCACTCCTCAGCTCCGACTCACAAATGCAAGAGCTCTTAATACGGCAACCCAAAGACGCCGCGCCGCCATAGCCCACTGTATCATGGCCGGCGTCTTGGTTTTGTCCCCCCCCCCCTCTGAAAGGGGGAGGTGGATTTTTCTGACATTTAAATAAGGTTTGGTCATCATCATCATCATCGCGCCACCCGTGCTAAGATCACGAGCACGCATGCGTGCAGACTCTTCGCAACAGCACGCAGAACGGCCGGGGAACTTTCTGTGAAACGACCAGTTTAGACGCCGGTAAATAAACACTATAAGCTTAAAAAAAATCACCGCCCAAGAAATCCTTACATATGGTTAACCAGCGAAGCTGAAGCTTGCGGCCACAGGCGGTTGCAGATGTCGCAGCCGAAGCCGCTCGAGAAACTCCCGCCAAAAGCGGGCGTCGGCCCCGGCGAACGCGTTTCCGCTATTGCCTCGTTGACGTTGCTCTGCCTACAACGCCGTTTCCTCGGCTCGCCGTTGTCGCTTGCATTCGGCTCGGAAGGCTGTCGGACCTTCGGTGCGCAGTTGCTGCTTGCGCTTAGCCACCTGGGCCTGTTCCTATGCCCGGATTACCCGGATTGCTGCATCGGCCCGGCGAACATATATTCTCTCACGGATCAGCTGTTGGTGCTGCTCTCGGAAAGTTGTTCAACAACGCACAGGAGAAATCTTCCACCGGCACTACCTTGGAGGTCAAGATCCAGTGCCATATATACGGGCTGGCCAGTGAACGTTGTGCAGCGCGAGCAGTCGGTTTTTTCAACCAAGAAACTCGCTAGCAGACGCTGCCTGCGTCGGCGTCGCGAGGCGAGAGAAGGGGGGAGCGTAGGAGATGAGAGAGAGGGGGACGCGCATGCGCAGTGGGGGGTGTGGACGCCGCGGGCAGGGATGCCTAGAGGAGGGAGGGGGGGGAGTGTAGGAGGGGAGAGGGGGGAGGGGGATGCGCATGCGCAGTGAGAGTGTGGTCGCCGCGGGAGGGATGCCTAGAGGAGAGAGAGAGGGGGGAGAGGAGGTTTCTTATCCTTATATTTTTTTAAAAGGGTTTGCGCATGCGCAGTAAGGGTGGTCGGCCGCACACCACCACCACCACCACCACCGGATTAAACTTCGCCATAAGACGCTTCGCATCTAAAAAATACAGTAACCAATTCAGTGAACATATTTTCGACAAGTAGAAGCTTGTCTTCGTTAAGGCAGCAAGTCAAGTCCACAAGCCGAAACGTTGGCTCAATACAGTGGCGTTCCCTGTTTAACGATTTCTCAACTCTTCCTCATCCGTTTAAAGTCAGTTTTTCGTGTTTGTCGTTCACCGTGGATTACCATCAACATAAAAGAAACAAAGCAACAGCAAAAAAAAAAAAAGAAAGAAAAATTCGGCAGATCCCACACACTGTGGGAATCGATGTAATGCGAAGCAAGCAGCTAGCAAAGAACTGCATACATCGCCTGGTTTGTCTTTCATGCAAATGAAGTCATTCATGTTATGACATCTTGTTCACTGTATATCGAATGTTTGTCATGCACGCATGCATGTACAATCCGGTATATACCATGCTAATGAAACCTATATTATGTTATGTAAAATGCATAACCTCTCATTTATGTTCGTCATGCACTCATGTCATGCCGTACCAATTTTGGTATATATCCAGTTAACAAAACAGTCGGAAGCGCACCAAGACAGTGTAAAGTAAATCATGCCGTACATGACATGCATATCATGATTCCCGTGTTAGGACCTGTTATTTATGTTCGTTGTACAGTCACACCGCGCAATACCGATTTGGGTGTGTATCAAGCCAGTGAAGCGGCCGCGAGCGCACCAAGAGCGTGGTACGTAAATTTTCTACCTACGACGCACGGCCAACCTCGAGCACGACACCTCTGCTGTAATAACCTAAGGAGTTTCCCAATAATACACTAGAGGGAAATGTGGCGCTAGTGTCAATGGGAGCTGCAATGCATGGCGCTTCACCCAGCATTCCCATGCTGGGTGAAGCCGACATTCCTTGTTCTTTTTAGGAGCGAAGCTCGTTAGGCCGGCACCCCGCCGTCGCCGTCGCCGTTGAAGCTCCCTGGCATGGTGCCAGCTGTGGCGTCTGCCCCTCACGCGGGAGGATAAATGAGTTTTATGAGCGCGGGAACGCGGATGGCGTCTGCACGATGCGCAAAGCGCGACAATACGAACGCATGCGAAACGGAGGCAGATTAGTCCCCCTCTTCCTCGTTCTTCGACTCTGCCCTCTCCCCCTCAAACCGGCGAACGCGCGAAACCATCGCTTCACCCTGTCGTCCGCCCAGTGGTTGGTCCGTTGCCTGGACAATGAAACGCCGCGCGTGCCGAACGCCGCGTGCGTCCCATTTCTAAGGAGCTTCGCTTATCGGTTGCATTCGTACACGGTACAACTGCTAGTTTTTTACTTCGCTTGTCTCTGTGTGTCCTGTACCCGCTTTGTCGCAAGACGAAGTTCAGCAAACGTTCAGTAGTTACACTTCGCCACCTTGATCTTTTTGTGCTCACCCCTTCAAATCGGCTCGCGAAGTTCACAATGATCCATTCTTTTATCCGAAACTAGCGCCAACATACAACAATAAACAAAGCCAGAAATGTGTTCGAAGCCGCAAGAACGAAGACTAGGCAAATCCACGTACTACCCATCATTCCCATGCTGCCCGAATGATTGCAACGCCAGAGTTCTATCTAGTAGTTATTGTAGAAAACTCTATGGTATCAACTAGCCTAGCGGGTGTGTTGCACAGAAATCTGGCAAGCCCCACTACTTCCCTCCAGTGCATCCTTTGGTATACTATACTATACTATACTATACATACTATACGATAATATACTATACTATACTATACTGTACGATAATTACACTATATACCATGCTATACTTGGCTATACGTTCGCTCTATATATCTTCATATCTCTATCTTTTTCTCCGTTCCTTCTCTTTCTTTCTCTCTATTTTTCTCTTTCTATTTCTATGTCCATATATAGGTTTCATAATGATGGTAATTTTTTTTCTACGACACACGGCCAACCTCGAGCGTAGCTCTGCTGTAATAGATGCACGGGACGAGGAACACAAACACTCGCAAAGTTCACGCACGAGCGAAGCCTTATTCAGCAGACACACGCTTCACAAGATTGCAAAGACTGACACTTTAGTTTCAATGAGTAACACGGACTACCGCTGCATACAAAACAACCGAAACTACCGAGTGACCAGCTAAGTATTGTACAAAGTGCCACACAAATTGAACTTTACATAGCCCGGTCAGCGCGCAGTCTCTTTGCTCTCAAGGAAATCAGAGACCGCTGTTTAGTGCAACACTCGTATGAACTGTTCGTGCACTGTATGGCGCACAAGCTCAGAGAATGTTTAAAACGTTGTTGATCAGAGAATCAATTAATTTTGTCATTCTGCCCTCGGCCTGCTCTCCCGAAGGTCACGCGTTCGATCCCGGCCTGCGGCGGTCGCATTTCGATGGAGGCGAAATGGTAAAGGCCCGTGTACTGTGCGATGTCAGTGCACGTTAAAGAACACCAGATGGTCGAAATTTCCGGAGCCCTCCCACTACGGCGTCTCTCATAATCATATCGTGGTTTTGGGACGTAAAACCCCATATACTATTATAAGAAGGAGGTGGGGGTTAAACATGCCAAGCCCTCCTCCATCCCGGCTACGCCAATGTTCTTAACATTTCCTAACTTTACTCTGTGGTTGGAGAGCAGTGGTCATTCGCGTGGTGTACGGTAAGCAAACGCGATGTGGGAGACATGAGCTCAGGCTCAGACAGGTTTCGGAGTCGAGATCTTCATTTTATTTATTGAGATATGAAAAAAAAATTACATGAGAAAGTGGGCTACATTTGAGTTGGCTATCCAATCAGTAGTATCGAAGAAACATACATCCCACTGAGGATCCTTCACTTGGACACAGAGAGTACAAGAGTGCGTATGCGTGTATTGCTTCCATCCAGACGGCAGCGCTCTAGGAGCCAACCACGTTCACGTTAACGACGGGCTGCGGCGCTGGAGCCTGGACGACCATCACGGGCGCGGCCGTGCGCTGGCACGTTGTATGGGCGAAACCATGTGAGAGAAATAAAAAAGAAAGCAAGAAAGGAATAAACGAAAATGACGACCCCATACCGAGAAAGTAAAGTGGACGAAGCGATAACTTGTCGTTGGCGTCCACTTCTCTTTCTTCACATTCGCATCATAATTACTGTACAAATAACATACCCTACACTCTCCTTGGCCTTCTTGTCTGTTAGTTCTCAGTAATGTCGTGTTAACAAAGAAAAACGAACCACTAAAATTCCCCTTCTAACGGCTTCTTACTCTGTGGCACATCGTAAAGCTGTTTTTCTAATTGTGGCACTAAGCAAGCAAGCAAGCAAACAAACAAACAAACAAACAAACAAACAAACAAACAAACAAACAAACAAACAAACAAAAAAGAGATTTCATCACCAACGCCCTCCACAAAGAAAATATCACTAAGCTCTCAACAAATTTACAATCATTCTGACGGTGTTCTGCCACTAACAAGATAGATGCTCAAACATTGTGGCAAGAAATAAATGCTTAAGCAGCTTAGGTCCGGGGAAATATTATTTTGCATAGATATACAGTTCTAGCCGTTTAAGCCGCACAATTGCCGCGGAGACTGCCAGTGTTTATGTTAAGGTGTTAAATGTCAACCTCGTTTGCATATATATTCAGCAAATATAGAAGCGTAAACCCACAGTTGCCGATAGAAAGAAGAAAATGTTATTTTGAAAACTATGTTGATCACCAGCCCTAGAGTACTTTGGGGAGAACTTTGTAATAACTGCAACTTGGCCGCCCCCTCTGCCCCCCCCCCCCTTCTGTCCCTCCCCCCTAATGCGCACGCCTAGGCCGGTGGACTGTGCTTTTGGTGCTGGTGCTCATGGGCTTTCCTCTTTATGTGCTCGTGAACTGCGCATGCTTTGATAAAGCGCTTGTCGGCGCTTTCTATTTGTCTTCTTATTGTTGCATGAAATGAGTTTGACATTTATAACGTAGAGTACCGTGCCATCTTTCTGCAAACTAAGAAATACAAAAAAAAATGCCCCCCACCTCCCCGAAGGGAATCGTGAGGAAATGCGAATGCATTTCGCGCGCGCTTCACTCCATTTATATATGGTGGTTGTGGTTCGAAGAAGGGAAAGGCGCCTAATTTCTGCAGCCCGGTCGGAAGCACGGCGCAGCGCCTGTTTTTTTTTTTTTTTTTTTTTTTTTTTTTTTTTTATCGCGGTAGCTCCGCTGAGCTCCCGCGATGCGAGCGCCCTCACGCGCCAGAGCGCGCTCCTCCTCTCCACTTTGCTAGGGGCGAGGATAGTGAGAGCGGAGAGATAACACCTGCCGGCGCGCGGACACCTCCTCAACCTATCCTCCTCCCCGCGGACAACGCCGGCCAACGCCGGACAACGCCGGACAACGCCGGATGCCTGACATAGCCCGACTATGAAATGCATTCGCATTTAAAAAAAAGTAGGTAACTCGATTATTGAGCTGGGACTAGACAAGAAGCCGTTGCTACTATCACAGTGGCTAGCCAATATTAGACGACATCAGCAATTACGCAGGTAGCAGTCATAAGCAGTGACAGCCAGCACTCGGCAGTGCTAGTAGTACGTGAGCGAATGTGGCAGTTGAAATCGGCAGTACGTTTTCGTCATCATCACACTCCGTTGCATCATAGCCATCACACCCCGCTGCAGAAAATGGGCGAAAGAAGCTTCCAGGAAGACTTCAATCTAAAAAAACGTTCGTTGGAAACGTACCCAGCAGCAGCGCTGGTAGAACCGCTTGCACCAGTAGTAGAACGCTGCTATGATCACGCACATGATGACTATTGGAACGATGACGTAGGTTGCATCGGACGATGACGACGAAGACGTTGACGCCGCGGTTGAAGATTCTCTGGCCACGTGGACGTCACGATCGTCGAAGTCGGGATACATGGCTTCCTGGCGAGCTGGCGCTGCAGCACAGGATACAAAAATAGCAGTAAAGAACAAATTGTTAAAACAAGAGCCTGTTATGTTTTTTGTTTTTTTTCAGCTAGCGCGTGGTGTTCTTTTAATGATATTTCTGCTTGTACTTGTAGCAAAACAGAACTAGAAGTGCAGTGTAAGTTACGAAAGTGCAAGTTCAGGAAGTGATCGAGAATGGTGTGAATAATAAAGTCTTCATCAGTAGTTCACTCATTCGTTTATTTTATTGAAATAAAAAATAATTGAAGGAGTTGTGGCCATTCGTTTGTGACGGCTACCACTTCCCACTTGGTTGTTAAGATAACAAAAATAAGAAACAAAAATAATATATATACACAGCTTTCAATATATACAGTCCTACATTTGGTGAGTCCAAAATTTCTCGTTTGAACAGAGCACACATACAATCGCGGCGCACACTTATCGCATTGGTATGGCTGACTCATCCAAGTGTGATAACTGCAAAACTGCAACTGTGTAGAGACTGTTGACCATGTCTTGTGCCACTGTCCCGAATGTGAAGAAGATCGCCGCACTCTCGTGTGTGCCTTGAAGGGACTGAACGATCGGCCCTTTACTCAAGAAAAGATCGTTGGAGCATGGTCTCCAAGTACATCAGCCCAGACAGCCACACGAGCCCTCCTGCAGTTCTTGAAGGCAATATCACTGAACGACCACCTGTGAAACCCTGCACTGTGTGTGTGCGTGCTGTTCAATGTGTCTCTCCTTCTCTCTTTCTCTCTCTCTTTTACTCCCTTCTTCCCCTCTCCCAATGTGTAGGGTTGCAAACTGGATGTTTTCTAGTTAACCTTGCCTATATTTCTTCTCTCTCTCTTACTCTCAATGTAGTCCGCTCAGTATTCACAATTATTAGTGTCTTCAAAAAAAAAAAACGTTGAATCACTTCATTCAATCAGAGCAGCCCCAATTACGCGTACTGGCGGAAAAAAGAACGAGAAAAACCTATTTTAAGTTAATTGACTGCTCCTGACTAGCATCCTTTAGTCAAAGATGGCTGCCCCTTCAAGCGATGGCCATTTTGATCAAGAGAAATGTGACTTCAGAAAAAAAAAAGACTAGAACAAAAAAGGAAAAAGAAATTTAAGAAAGACTATTCATTGACAGAAGACCTCGATTGAATTGACAATACTCAAGGAAGTTCAAAGCACTGGTGACGGTCACACAAACTGTAGTCGGTGTTCCGAAAAGAAAGCCGTGATGATATGGCCCCTAGGAGGAAGATACATGAACACGTGATTTGAGAAAATCTGAGGGATATCGGGCCTGGCTTCAGGAATAAAGGATAGTTGAACGGTGGCCTAAGTAGAGCAGAACTGAATTGAAAACTCTGGAGTGCGATAAGTACGCGGGACGAAAGGGTTAATGAGCGCGATTGCAGCTGTCGGCACGAGTTTATTTTACTCTTAATTGTGGAGTACAGCACGCGCACACACACACACACACACACACACACACACACACACACACACACACACACACACACACACACACACACACACACACACACACACACACACACACACACACACACACACACACACACACACACACACACACACACACACACACACACACACACACATACATACACGGCAGTGGGTTAACGTTTATATGCGTTGCAATATTTTCCAAAGATGTCATACCAACCATTCCGCGTTGTGACATTAGTTCTTGCATCTTTTCGCCTACGTAAATGCAGCTACCGTGGCCGGGAATCGAACCCACACCCTCGTATTGAGCCCCTCAGTACCGTAGCCATTAAACCTCCATGGCGAGCACCTGACCCGGGCGTAGCCAAAAATATTTGGGGGGGGGGGGGGAGGCGGGGGGGAGGGGGCTGGAGCTGCAGTCTCCCCTTGTGTACATTCGTGGATGTGTTGCTACGTGTGCGCACAACTTATATGAGGATGCAAAACATAAAAGCATCGGTGTAGCTACAGACCCCCCCTCACCCCCCCAGTGTCACCCCCCTCGCTAGGCCACCAACCACTGCTTATTCATCGGTGTATGTAAAGGACGCCTGCGACTGCTATCGCACTGAGAGCACGCATTGTTGGGTAAGTTCCTCCTTGGCTGAAGTTGTCGACCCAGTCTTATCCTTCGAGTCGAGGCGACCACTAAATGGGGCGCGATTCCGGAGGATGTTGCCGCACAATCTTTATCAACTTTGCGACAAGAAGCATATTTCCCGAATGGAACGCCATTAAAGCAAAACGGAATTCAAGACAAATGTAGACATCAAGCAGGGAAGGAAATAAAAGTTCCTTGTTTGCCAAGCAGATACGCAACCGTCGGCAAGCGGCGAACGCACTCAAGGACGCGATCTGTTGCGCATCGGATGGCGTTGAACAGAATATTCTAGGGTGGTACTTTTTTCGTTGAAAAAACATGCTTACTTCATGTAAATTGGTTTATACCCTTGGTGTATACAATTTCTGTCGCGCCCCCCCCTTACTCAATGTCCCTGTGTCCATGTAAGGTACTTTCAAATAAATAAAATAAATAAATAAATAAATAAATAAATAAATAAATATTACAGTGAACTCTCAAATGAGTGAACTTCGAGGGACCCACGAGAATAGTTGACCGAACTGAAAGTTCAATAATTGAATATTCACTAGAATACGGAAGAGCATGGGGCACAGCAGAAATCAAATCAAACGTGTGAAATGCAAATTAATTTGAAAAGAATTCTGTAATTTTCATTTCAACTGGCACCCTTAAAGCGCAAGAAGAGACAAAGCTGTCCAGAGGGTCGGCGTTTATGTACACTACCTGTGGCACAGCTTGTTGCTATGACACGAAGTCTCGCAACTTTCTAATCTATCCTACAGCCTCGGCGACAAGACTTGAACCTGCTTCAGCCATTACAACTTCTTTGTCGCACTCTTGTTCTTACGGTTTCGTACAAACACTGGAAGCAATTTTCAAATCTGGTAGCTCTGCGTAGGTACTGAAGCGCACGTGGCTCTTTTTAGTCTCCCGCACGACCGCTTTGCCTCGGTGGCGCTGCATGTAGAAGCGATGTTGTACCGCCGCCGATGGATGGGTGATTTGAGGGCGGGACGCATCGGCTATGCCAGTGCTGCAGAGCTGACTTGAAAACTGACTGAACTCCGCTTGTCAAGCTGGTACGGGTGCCTCTAAACCACCTGAATGACACTAAGGGCCGTGACATAATTTTACCTTTCCTCCAGAGACCACCAGTGACGGCAAGCGTTAAGGTGTTCGTGTCCCTTTTGTTCGAGCAGAGCGACACGACCTCGCTCGGGCAGTCTCGACAGAACGTAGACGTTCGCGCGCTTGCCCACGTGCCCTTTGTTTTCCCCAATTTTTTCCTGCTTTAATTGTGTCGCAGCCAAGACACTTCATCATCATCAGCCTGTCTACGCCCACTGCAGGGCAAAGGCCTCTCCCATGTTTCGCCAATCAACCCGGTCCTGTGCTTTCTGCTGCCACGTTATACCTGCAAACTTCTTAATCTCATCTACCCACCTAATTTTCTGTCTCCCCCCTCACGCGTTTGCCATCTCTTGGAATCCAGTCAGTTACCCTTAATGACCAGGATGGGCTGGGGCTCATTCGGCAAGCATTATCAAATCATGAATGGTAGTCTACCACTATCCCTCAAGAGGAAGGTATATAACAGCTGCATCTTACCGGTACTTACCTACGGAGCAGAAACCTGGAGACTTACAAAGAGGGTTCAACTTAAACTGAGGACGACGCAGCGAGCGATGGAAAGGAAAATGATAGGCGTAACCTTAAGAGACAGGAAGAGAGCAGAGTGGGTCAGGGAACAAACGGGGGTTAAGGATATCATAGTTGAAATCAAGAAGAAGAAATGGATATGGGCCGGGCACGTAGCACGTCGGCAGGATAACCGCTGGCCAAGACACTTACTTTTGGCCAATTACCAGCGTCGCGTGCCGCAACCCGTGCTTCGATGATCGCGCAAATTCTGAAGCCGCTGTCCTGCGTGGTGCTTCACTACGAAATCTGAAGCACGGGGTTTCTTTGGATCTCTTGGCTTTCCCACAGCAGCGATTTGATGGATCTTGTGGATGTAAATTTGAATTACATGCGATTGACTTATGCGCAAATAAGATGCTTACTACAGCACAGCCGGTACCGATGCTAGATCTAACAGAGCAATCGTTTACCTAACAGAGGTATCTTGGCGTTCCATACCGTTTGCTTAATTGCCGCTATCTCTGTTCAAAGAACTCTCGAAATCATAATATGGTCGTTAAAGTGCTTTCTTATTTATCCTTCTCTTGCATCCCACACATTATGTAGGGCTCTGAAATGTTTTTTTTTTGTCTGTGCCCTGCAATATGTATTTTGTAACGTGTAGCCAAAATAAGCTCTCTAATTTATTACTTTTAACTCCCCGCTTTGTTTCTGCTAGTGTTTACACATTTATATTTCACTTCAGTTTACTGTTCTGCCCCGGTGGTTTGGGAAACAAATATGCCATTATGTGGACGTGCTTTGAGTATACAGTACCAAACATTCTGCTTAATGCTTACTAAAATGGCGAAATTGAGTTTGCATGACATTAACGGAAGTAATTGGGAGCCACATTAAAGATTTTACGAAGCGGATTCGAGAAACATTGATATGCCAAATGGTCCGTTTTTCTCATGAGCGCCCCAAACAGCCCTTTCAGGCAATTTTCCATAGACACTGCATTTTTTTATCTTACCATGACAGAAAATTTGACGATACTTAATGCTTCATTGCCATAGCTATTGGTGGTGCCGCGCCTGTATCGTGCTTATGTACCTATTCCCTCTGAATGTTTGATACGAAACGGCTTTCCTATTTTAGTTACAATTGTTTTCCTTTTGTAGGCCTTCTCTGACTGTTTACTATTACCAGTGTTGTATGCGTTACCGAAAAAAAGTAACTAAATAGGTTACACATTACTCTAACCGAAAAGGTAACGCGTTACCGTTACCATTACCGAAAAACAGTAACGGACGTTACCTCTGCCGTCACTACCAAATCGTAAATTTTAATCAATGTGTCTCGCCTGCAGGAACCCACAGTAAGAGAGCAAATTTTTGGGCAAGTTGGCCCAAATTCTTATTGTGGGCACATAATGGCCCACAGTGAGAATTTTTTAAATTTCAAATTTATGTTTCACATAAAACTTGAAACCCAAACAAGGATCATACCCAAAATTCTCATTTAACCAGAATCATTTGTCTCGTTTGCACGAGGGCCCTACTACCGAAGGGAAGTCGGGCCCTCGTCAGGTGTATTGACACACCTTTAGCCCAATTGCCTCGGTATACAGTGTTCGCTGTACACCGGAGTAAAAAAAAATTTGATTTGATTTGATTTGAAATGTACCGGACCTTTAGAAATGTTACACGTGATGGCTTCTGACCCTGTGGCACATGGCGAAGCCATTTTTCTCAATTTGACATTTTACACAACATGAGAGTCAATCATCCGCGCTATCGGCAAAGAAAGCATCACTTAACTCTCAAGAAATTTACAGTAATTTGCCTTTTTCCGGGTCCGAACAGCACCTCCAGTGGAGATCGTCAAAGTCGAAACTAATGGCCTTTGGCATCCGAAATTGCTCGCCGTGCGCTAGTAGGCGATCGCGGAGGCCTGCATTGGCGCCATTTTTTTTTTTGAAGGGGGGGGGGGGATATTTGCACGTTTGTGACACCAGATGTCCTTTGGTGCGCACCTGTCGTCAAGTTCTGGCCACCAAAAAAGTTTGGCGCGTGCCTTATCGACACCGGCGCGCATGCGCAGACTACTTACGCGGAAAGGCCCATTCTGACGGAGTGCTTGTACTAGCAAAATAGATGCGCAAGTTTTATAGTAATAAAGAGATGCTTTATTGGCCAAGTCACGTAAAAAAATATCTGTGCATAAACATTTTGTTCACATAAAACTGCATAATTAACGCAAAATATTGCGAGCGTTTATGTGAGGGCGTTCAAGATCAGCCTCACTCACTCACGAGTTCAATAACCAAAACCGCAGTTGCCGTTGCAGAGAGAAAGAAGCAAAATTTGTTCTCAAAACAAAGTTGATAAATATTATCAACTTTGTAGCAACTATTATGTCGAAACTATAATCAAATGTCGCATATTTAGACTTATACCCTTTGTTGCGCGTACATTTCATACACAAAATGTCTTCTTCGTAACGGTAATATTCGCATGTTACATGGTCGTGAACTTTCGAGAACGACAGGTAATGAAATTGGTCCCTTTGCGTTTAATATGTTCGATATTTTTTGCCCCGTAAATTATGCAGTTAAAAAGAAAACTAAGTTGATTTTACGGCTACTGGGTGGTATGTGCATAAAATACTAAATACTCAATCAAATCTAAAGCATCCATTTTCGGATGCGTGTCGATCTCTCGTGGAATCACACGTTTGCGATAACCATGGTTAGGAGAGTAACTGCGGTTATGTCTGCCGTGTGGCTACCTGTAACCGTGGTTAGCCGTAACCGTAGTTAACCGCGGTCAAGGCTGTGCGTGTGAAAAAGGTATTAATGGGCTTTGATTGAAACAGAGACGCCAACCATGGTAGCGAGTAAAAAAAAAATTTTTTTTCGTTTGCTTTCTTCCTGCCGTGGAGTGTTTGTTGTACCACAGAACTACGCCATTGTTTCTTTCTTTGTGTTTTAAACTAATTCGGAAGAAACATTATATAAATGTCATATAAGGCGAGAAGTCTCCTTAACGCATGCAATGTTGCTTGGCAGAAGCGCATAATCGCGTAAAGACATGCGAATTGCACAACGAGTGAGGGGCTTGAAGGCTTACCCATTACAAAGCGCTCAGACATATTTTGACATCATCATCAGCTGAAAAATCATCCAGAGATTGAGCATATGCGTAGGTTCACTTGTTGCCTTACGGACACGCAGTGGGTACTTCGCCGATTCTCTAAAAGAAGAATTATGGCGTAGTGGCGACTTCGCAGCCATGTACCTGCAGTAGGCATTCTATAGGGTAGTTTCAAACGGCTAGTGTTACACGCACACAAGTTCCTTTCTTTGCGGCACGGTTGATGTGTACACCGGAAAGCGAAGCGAGGCAGCCGATTCAGAAGGAGATGCGAATGGGGCGAAGGCGAAGCTCAAGCGTCGTCGAACTTTTAAAAGCGTAAACATTTTTTTTAGCACACGGTATGTGCACCCATTCTTTGTTTCGGCCAAGTACATTAGGGACTGCTAACCGCTTTCCCATAGTAGCACCCATAATGCTCCAAGTCGCATTCGTTGTTGCCAAGTTGTTCGCTTCCATGACATTAATTGTTTCGCTACAGCCGCGGGGAATAACTAAAGTGGCTTGGCGGCTACGGTGTCGCTCAGCTAAGCTCGAGGGCGCGGGTTCGATTCCCTGCCACGGCGGCCTCATCTTGAAAGAGTCGCAATGCAACCCAAGTGGTCGTCAAATATAGTCAGGAGTATCCCCGGTATTTAATAATATACTACCACTGTGACCATACGAGAAACGTTGCTTCGACATGGCGCAATCCCAAATTATAGTGAAAGACACCATTTTATGTGAAATCTAGTGTGGTTCCTGGACTGTATTTTGTGCCGTCTTTAGTGTCACTCTGTGAATGGTCGATGTGCATGGGTGAATTGCTGTAGTTTGGCTGAGCTACACAAACTGCCTCTAGGTGTGGTTTTATGTAGTTTTTTTTTTCGCGGCTGTGACTTTCACTAATTGTATTAGCTGTGAAAACGGGTAATCAGCGCTACATAAAAAAGCCAATATCTCCTAAACAACGTATAATAATAAAAGGTCACAAGGAAAACAAAAAGGAAAAGAAGTGAGAGGGTACTACAGAACAATTGTATCCTGCAATATATGAACTCGCAGCACTTAACTTTCGTTGTTTCGGAATCACAGGCGCGCGCACGGTAGGGGTGGGGGGCTGAAACCACCGCTCTAAATTTTCAATTTTACGTGTGTACTATGCTATATACCCACCCATACAAACACTCGCAGGAACATAAAGTATAGTCAACACCCCCCATCCCACCCCCTCGAACAAAATTTGTCGCTACGCTACTATATAATGCGGAGCTCTGCGCGCACCTATGTTCGGAATACAAGAATCGGTCGCGTTACGGGCTTCGTCAAGCATATAACCATGTCCTCAGAGACGTTTAACTCACCTGCGTGTAGCAATCGGGTGCGATTGACGGTCTTTGCTGATCTTGGAGCCTTCTCTTTAAAGAGGTCGATGCCTGCGCTGCTGGAGGCGTTGCGACACTGCAAGCTCACACCCGCCGCGCGCAGAGATCGCACCGAGAAGTGGCGCATTGAACCGCCGATGCTGCCGGCGGCGGACGTGGTTATCGCGTACATACATCCTCTTTCGTTTAAAGAAAAACTTCTTGTTTTCAGGCGTTGATGATGTCCGGGTGCGTACCAGCAGAGCGAGTGGTCTCGCGTGCGTGTGCCCCGTGCGCATTAAAGACGTTTAACTCGTACCACTATAGTGGTTTTTTAGCGGCACGAGGGCCGAGTGACACTCATGTTTTTCTTCAAAGCATATCCGGTCCAGCACTTAGTTTCGGTTTTCCGGATATTTAGTAAATCCTTCTGAAAATAGAAATATGTGGTCCTGGTTCAAGAGTTACATTGGACACATATCACAACGGGTCATAACGTCACTTCAAGGCAATTAACTGTCAGGCGGACTGGTTAAAGTAAGTTGACTAAATTCATTAAAAGATTGTGAGGAACTGCGATCGTTTCGAAGGCAACGACTGCTCGAAAGCGAAAGCCATCAATACTGTCATCTTTAAAGCTTGATAGTTTTTAACAGAAGCTGTTTAACCCGGAGGCTAGGCCATTAGGTCTTCGCAGAAGATCATCGCCGAGAGGTGACGTTCCCATGCGTCACCTAGCAACGCGTTGGAGGAGGGAAACGAGGTGGAAAGGAGGATAGAAGTGGGGAGAAGGAGGAGGAGAAAGAAGTTTGGGTCGGCTTCGCATAATAGTGCGAAGACTAAGGAAGTGGCGGAGCTGGTGGCGCAGCCTTCCTTCTTCTTTCTTTCTTTCTTTCTTTCTTTCTTTCTTTCTTTCTTTCTTTCTTTCTTTCTTTCTTTCTTTCTTTCTTTCTTTCTTTCTTTCTTTCTTTCTTTCTTTCTTTCTTTCTTTCTTTCTACCTTTTTCTCGTTCTCTCACCCACAGCAACGCAGTCAGGCGGAGCTGGTGGCGTAGCCCTCCTTTTGGAGGGCTGCGCCCTCCAAGAAAGAAAGAAAGAGAAAAGGAGATAGAGGAAGAGACACAGAAAAGGAGAGAAACAGAAACAAAGATATAGGAAATAGAGAAAGAAGGAGACAGAAAGAGAAAAAGAAAGATAGATAAACTAATAGAGAGAGCGAGCCCCAACTTGACTTTCCTAGGCTCCATTTGGCTTTTTCTGACTTAAACGCCCCTGTCTATTCTCAAGTGGCTTGGCTGGCATGCCAAGGAAGGCAGGCCAGCTCCGCTGTTCCTGCAGGCTTGGCACCACCAGTGGGAAGCTGTCCTAATTTATTTTAGCACCGCACGCGGTTCTTTCAAGTCTAGAGTCGATATATGTTGATGCTGTGGCTGATGATAATGATTAGTGTGATGATGAATTATAGCTCTGCCCTTCGGGATGGGTCGGCAGCCTTTAACCGCCAACTCGTTACGCAATCCACATGGTGTGACGTCCAGTGCTATTTTACGCTTCCGGCGCGCGACATTACATCGGTTAACGGGACTCTGCCCGGCATAACTACTGCAAAAAGTATTTTTCCCAAACGCCTTCCAGTATTGGCGTGACCTTGCGGTAGAACACCCGAATGCCCTCAAAAACTCGGATAAATTCTGTAGAATAAAAGTTATCTCATTCTCTCTCACTATATCTCAATCTCTATCGGACCTTATGGAAGTGCCTCCCCCCAAAGGTGCCTTATACATACTGCGTTTCTGTTCGCGCCAGACTTTATCGGGCTGATAAGTTTTCTGCTAAGCTCAAGCGATGCACTTAACAGCAATGAAAAACCTTATCGCGCCGTCAATCAAAGCGCAAAGCGCTCATAACTCGCTAACGTTCGTGCGCTGTGCGTGTGACCTTTTATTGCGTGAACGTCAATTGCGACACTTCGTGCTGATCTCTATAGGACTTACAGGAATCGCCGATAGTCACCCATTTTCGAGACCACCGGATCAGACAAAGGGTTCGGAGGAAGGAAAGCGTGAGCAGCGGCTGCCGACTCCAAATTGGTAAGCACCCGCGTCTCTCTTTTTAAATAACATTTATAATAATAAAAATTGTTCAATTATTACGTCGCGAAAACTACGATACGATTATGAGAGGACGTAGTAGAGGGCTTCGGAAATGTCGACCACCTAGGGTTCTTTAACTTGCACCTATATCTAAGCACACGGACCTCTAGTAAATCACGTCCGTTCAGATGCAGCCTCCGCGGCCGGGATTCGAACCCGCGGACCTTCGAGCCAGCACTCGAGCACCATATCTACTAGACCACCGCGCAGGGTGTGAGCGCGTTTCTCTTTCCGCTGATGCCTGAAAATCAATTTCTGTCCAAATCTTGCGTAGAATAGTTCAATAAATAAAAAGTCACAGTTTCACCGCAAGGGCGAAGCAATGAATGGGATAGCAACAAATTGTAATGTTATGCGAAGTGAGGCTGGCAGCTAACTCTTTTGGATCCGATCTCACGCAACTCTAGAAAACGCTGCTTTAAAGGGGTGGTGACACCACAATTGTGGCTAGCGTGTTCTTCGCATCAAGCGTTTCTTATAGCTCTAGGAAGCATGATACACGCACCAAGATTCACGTATTCTCGATAAGTAATTTAATATCGCCTTATTTATGCGGACAACTTTCGGTTTCGGTTTCTGGGCACCAAGTTGGGCAGTGACGTAGCAGTGTAGTAGGCTTGGTTACGTGACCATACAAGGCTCGCGCGAAGATGCGCAGCACTTCGCTAGGAAGCGATCGAAACTCGGCAAGTGATGTAGCAACCGATGCTTTGCCGGTACGTACGTTCTGAGGTAACAGAGGTCCCGAGGACACTCACGTCACTACAGATATGGTGTGACGTCACTACAACTTTCGTTGTCCTTCCCATAGAGCTACGTCAGTTTTGATGCGCTAGCGATGGGCATCGATCGGGAGAATGAGCATTTAGGTACACTTTGGAAGTGAATTAAAATATATTCTAAACGTTTGCTGCGTCCGACCCTTCATGTGGAGTGTCCTGGAGTGTCCTTGCATACAGAGGAAACCCCCCAACAAGCTTGTTATAGCCTCAAAATTTGATGGCACCACCCCTTTAAGAGCATACGGCCGCTCCAGGGACACTGCTCACCACATTCTCTTCGCGTTGAGAGCGCAGCACGTAGAAGGATACACCGGCCCCCCGCTGTCGGCCGCCGAGAAGGGGAGATAACGAGAGCGCCCGCGACGACCGCGCTCGTAAAATCGAAGGTCGCTCGAGGGACCCCCCCCCCCCCCCCCCCCCCATCGCGTCTTTTCACGCTCACGAACGACGGGCGGGGCCGGGTATATATATACATATACATATACGGGGGATGACGGCGGCGGCCAACGGCGACGCCGACGGCAAAAACCAGCCGAGAGTGTCCATATAATTGCTATCGCAATAATAATAAAAAAAACTCTCGCGGGTATTGGTGGTAGCGCGTATATCAGACCAGAGACTCGGCGTTGAACAGTATTTTAACCGTTAAGCGAATAGCTCAGGCAATCAACGTATGAATAAACTGCCACCATATTCATGACCCCCTCGGTAAAGAAAAGATAGATAGATAGATAGATAGATAGATAGATAGATAGATAGATAGATAGATAGATAGATAGATAGATAGATAGATAGATAGATAGATAATAGAAATGCTAAGGTGTCGGCTTGAATCAATGATCTGACCTGCTACTCTGCGCTGTGGAAGGAGAAGGGGGGTGCATAGCGAGAGGAAGAGGAAAGGCGTTGATTATGAGGATGAAGGCGGCGGTGAAACAAAAACTTGAATTTCCAAAGGCTCAGTGGAGTCTTCTCTCCATTTCAATCTCATGCAGAAATTTGTTGAGAAGAAACGTCACATTTACGTCTTTTATTATTAAAGGGACCGACAACCGCTCCGGACATGAAATGAAATGACTCCACTGGTGGATAGATTGTCCGTCGCATTGACTCAAACCAACCCTCTTTCTTTTGTGAGAGGTGGATTTATATTCTTATTTCTTCATCGAAAGACGCGAAAAATGACCTTTGGCGCCTCTGGTGGCAAGAACATGAATGATCCGATGTACCCGACCACGTGACTCTTGATCACTGTACGCGGTCGACGATTTTTTTATTGTTAGTATTGAAATATTGTTCGTTTCTTTATATTAAAAGATATTACTCCGTAAAAATGTACACATAGGCCTTCGTTGGTAATATGCACTAAAGTGGCGCTGCGGTCGCGTGGCGTAATGATCCCATGCTCGTCAGTGCGTCTTGAGCAACCTTTCACTGGTTGCTTCGCTATCGTGTTTCCGTTCCACAATCAGTTTTTCTTGGGCGAGAGAAAGAGAGAGAATAAGAATAGAAGATAGGCAAGGAGGTTAACCGGGGCTGAGCCCTGTAGGCTACCCTGAACTGGGGAGGGGGGAGGGGAAGGAAAGTTATATAGAGGGAGAGAAAAGTCATTCTTTGAGCTGACGTAAGAGTTCCGCGTTTGACATCACAAACGGCGAATCAGTGCGATCTCCTTGAGAAAACGCAACAGTGCTTTCGTTGCCTTTCAGAACTGTGATGGACAGCCTCATGGTGCCACTATCCTCTCGACAGTGAAAGCGCTTCCGTCCAGCTGAGTTAGAGCAGTGCTGAGCTGAAGTCTCTCATTTGCGTATGTAGGGCAGCAACACAGATGTGTTCAATAGTTTCATCGATGGCACAGTCATTGCGCTCGGTGTTGTCGGCCATCTCTGTCTTAAATGAGAAGGCATTTGTGAATGCTACGCCCAGGCGCAGACGGCACAACACTCTACATACTTCCCGGGAAAGACCAGGTGGTAGTCGCAGTCGTAGAGATGGGTCGAGAGAATACAATCGATGGTGTGTAAACTGAGATGTTTGCCACTTCCGCAGTGTTCTGTTTACGGTGATTTTCCCATAACGTTTGTTGTACACTTATTACTGACATACCTTATAATTCCTAATGATATCATTAATGCTAAAACCCCGCAGTTGCTCTTTGCATTTGATGCGTAGAAGCTGCTGTAACTTATGCTTTTGTGTTTATTTTGAAAAAAAAAAACATGAGCTTCCATTGCTCGCTTATTTCGGGACGTCGTACTGCACGTTAACATCCTGTAATCTTTTTATTCATCAAAATAAAAACTGATCCTGAACATGTTGCAAGCGAGTGCTTATGGTGTTCTGCCGCGGTGGCACAGTTGTTACGGCGCTCGGCTGCTGACCCTACAGCCGCGAGATCGATGCCGGGGCCGCTGCGATCGCATTTCGTTTAAGGCGAAATGCTAGTAGCCCATGTTCTGTGCGATGTCAGTGCACGTTAAAGAGCCCCAGGTGGTTGAAATTTCAGGAGCCCTACCTACGGCGTGCTTCATAATCATATCGTCGTTTTGGCACGTAAACCCTGAGATACTATTGTTAATTAGAGTGTCTACATTGTATGCTCTGATTATCGGTCTTAGTTGTTTGGCTCTACTTTCTTTTTACCCCGTAGTAACGCTTAATCAGTGCTGGGGTTTCACGTTCCCAAACCACGATGGTATTGTGAGGCACGCTGTGGTGGTAGTCTCCAAATTATGTTCGAGCGCTCGAGGTTCCTGAACGTGCGCCCATAAATCTAAGTACACCGGTGTTCTTAGATTAATATTTTCACGTTATAAATCTCAGTACAACAGCAAGCACCGGTGTATACAGCTATGTGCGCTTCCGCAATACCAGAACGTTCATCTACTCCAATGAAAACCTCTACAGAGTAGAAAGCGCAGAGTAGGAGTGGCGTCTAGAGGCACCCTACACATCAGTTAAGTTAGTGTATGTGCTTCCTGCGGATGGGATCCCATAGGCTAACGCAACGAGAGAGCTGAGAACGGCGCCGCACCTCTTCATAAGTGGCCGTGTGTGCTTAAAACAACTAATGTGCTCACTCACTCACTCACTCACTCACTCACTCACTCACTCACTCACCACTCACTCACCACCACCACCACTCACTCACTCACTCACTCACTCACTCACTCACTCACTCACTCACTCACTCACTCACTCACTCACTCACTCACTCACTCACCACCACTCACTCACTCACTCACTCACTCACCTCACCACTCACTCACTCACTCACCACCACTCACTCACCACTCACCACCACTCACTCACTCACTCACTCAACTCACTCACTCACTCTACATTACTTTTACCTAATTTTTTACAAATACTTATTTTACTTGGACACTTATGTAATTGTCGATACTGCTAATTATTTTGATGCTACAGTTAATCATAATTCATTTAAATAGTATTACACGACACACAACTCACGCACGTAGTACAACCCTTTTCGCTCACAATGAGGCTGACAATCTAACACGGAGATGCAAAATTCGTGAGCCCAGGGTGTCACTGGAGCGAACTGTTCGACAAGCGGATTTTCCTTCTTCAAGGCTGAAACAAGTCCCCTTGGCGAAACTTCGGCTCCAGCGACACCATGTGTTCACAAATAAATAAATAAATAAATGAATAAATAAATAAATAAATAAATAAATAAATAAATAAATAAATAAATAAATAAATAAATCAATCAATCAATCACAATTGTTTATTTTCACCATTTCATACATTAGGTGCAAAAGGGAGAACTGGAGAAAAAGCCGAAAGTTCTTCGGCTTGACAAAGCTCCGGTCCCCCCAGGCAGACAGAGGTGAAGTTGGTCTCAGTACAATAGTAAAGAGCATGTTACATAGTATATCGCAATAATATATAGCATTTCAACTGCATAACATAAGAATGAAAATGTAATCCATACATTAAAGCCAAATATATAGCAACTGCAAAATACAACCAAGAAGAACTTTTTTATATAACGTAGAACGAAAAGTACAATGAGAGCAGCATGCTATCAAAAATCGTTCTGAATTTTTTTTTACTTTTTCTTATCCTATATTGTTAATAAGCTTCTATCTTTCCCTGAACTTCAGTCTAATACGGCGCAGTACATATCACCGAAATAATAGCTATCGCAAGAGAAACGGAAGCACCAATAGCGAACGGCGTTATTGCGCAACTGCCCCGTCTGTCGAGAATGCGAGGGTCAAGGCAGGCGCTTCATTGCCCTCGCGTGCAGCTGCGCCGCCGCTTGCGAGACGCTCGCGCAAGGACGCGACATCGCCGAACGGGGGTGTAGCTCAGTGGTAGAGCGTTCGCTTTGCATGTGAAAGGCCCCGGGTTCGATCCCCGGCACCTCCACGTTTTTAACTTTTTTTTAATTATTTTTTTATTATTTTTATGGTTCTTCCAATTTTCGCAATACATTAAAGAGTTTTAAAGGGACACTAAAGCGATACACAATAAATCGGTTTTGATTTATAAATCACACTCTACGATATGTAGTGTCGTTTATTTGGGCAACAAAAGCGTTTTCGATGCCGAGCACCTGCCTATTAACCCGGTGTTAACAAATGCTGATACGTTTTAACGCGATAGGCGTTAAAGAGCTCGCTTCGCAGAAATTCCGGCGTCGGCGTCGGCGTTGGCGTCGTTGGTTGTGAGCGAAAAATCATCATCTTGTCCGTGACCGAAAAATCGAGGAAGATGCAAATAAAATAAATAATAAAAATTTGCGGGTCCGAGTGAGAATCGAACCCAGGCCGTCTGGATGGCAAGCAGGTGCTCTATCACACAGCCACGCATCTGCTTGGAAACACAGCAAAAATAACTTCTGCTTGTAAATGCAGTGAAACTAACTTTCATGCTTTACAAACACACGCGTCCTGTATACAGGCGTCACAATACAACATGTAACATCGCAGTAATGTTGCGTGGTACAAGCATACATTGCCATCGGGCGTCAGGACATGTGAATATCAATACGGCATCGTGGTTTAAAGCCAGCCACCCATTACAAAAGGCACACACGTTACTGCGCGCATTCCCCTAAGACCCCGTAGTGGGCACATAGCAAGTTCGAAAACATCTCACACGCATAATAGCTCGTGGTTTAAAGCATGCTGCTCATTACATAGTATGCACTAAGTGATTGAAGTACGCACTAGGGACAGGATATCGCTATCGCGTTCAACTCTTAAAGGCGAAGCTTAAGGGATCCCCCAATTTTACAAACCTTAACTATTACAGCTGTACTCAGGAACATTTAAGCCCTCTTTTTTTTTATTTCGAAGCTTTCTGGCGGGACAGCTCACTTCGTATGTGAACGGTCTCGCGTTCGATCTCCTATAGCTCCAACCATATTTTCCCTCTCGTAATATCATTTCACCAACAATCAAGCCATTTAGTATTTCGAAGTGGGATGTCTTACTTTCACTCAAGCGCACTTGTATTTTCCGCGCAGTGATCTTTACGTATTCGTCAGTTTGTCAACCCCCAATGTCAATCAATCAATCAATCAATCAATCAATCAATCAATCAATCAATCAATCAATCAATCAATCAATCAATCAATCAATCAATCAATCAATCAATCAATCAATCAATCAATCAATCAATCAGTCAATTTTTATTTTCCTTCCACAGGACAATAAGCTAATCCAACGGACTCTTGCAGGTACGGCCATTCTTCTCCTTATCGAAGTAGTCACAAGTTAATGTTCGACTGGCACGATAAAGATATTTGTACTGTTGTGGTTTTTTAGGGCTTGCGTTATGACAAGCCACTGGGTAGTCCTGGGCAGGGACAACATAATGGTTGCGAAGATTACGAACACTCGTAAAATAGCATATTCACAGCTTCTTTCTGTCACAGAACACCGAATGGCATGCCGGTTATTGCGCGCATTTCCCTTTTTGGAAAACTTGGCCCCGAACCCGTTCCTATCAGTCACGCTATGTAGTAACACCGATAAGGCACACGCCGTTTTGACCCCAAAGTACGAGGGCACAGCGATAACGCTAGTGAAGGCACGCGAGATGGATAGCATTATCTTTTTGTGACGGAAAGACGACGATCCAACTGCCCCTCTCTCCAGCCTCTCTCTTTTCACGAAAGATGTACTTGACTGAGATACCGCGATTATTGCGTCTATTAAGCGCCGATCTCAAAGTTTGAAGTCGGGTATACACTGAACTCTAGTTCGCCATCACGCTCGGTTGAGCTTCTCCGCGGTCAGCTGGAATCAACTTTGGACGTCGTTGTCATTTTTAGAAGGTAAGATATTCCTTACTCTACATAACAGTACATGAAGCTTTGAATTTAATTTCTTCAGCTGCCCAACCTGAATTACATTAAACGAAATATTAAACGACAAGACGTTTTTACTTAGCGCCACTCACAATTTTAAATGTGAGAAATTGAGTACAGTCACTATCAGAAATTAATTTGCTGCTCTATTTGGAAGCCAATGTCAATACAGCAAAAGCTAATTAATTAGACCTTCATTAATTCCAAGAGTCGGATCATTAGGACGCTTTCGAGTCCCGGCCAGCATATGCATTGGTTAATGGCATCAAGCCACCCCTAATTCGGACACATTGTGCAACGCAAAATATGTGCAACGCAGAAGAGCGAAAACGGCTTTCGCAAACAAACGACGCGCCGCTGTCCGCCTCGATATTTTAATAAGTTAGCGACCAAGCTTTTGTCCACATGTGGATCCGGCACTCAGCAGCTTCGTCTTAACTTGATGTAAAGTGCGCGCAATGTCGCAAAACTCAAACATGGCGAAAGCTGTCCAAGAGTAAGAGCTTTCAGCCGCAGTCGGTATGCTGGCATAAAACTCGTTTTGCAACATCGTGATGGACGAACTATCAGTTACCGGCCATTTTATCGAAAAAGGAATATTTTCACGTGCACGTGGTTGTGGGGCAGCAATAAGAGGGAGGTTCAGAACACGTTAAGGATACTTAGGCACGGGAGTCTAGCGCCATAGTCGCATCAGAACGAAGTCGCAGGATGAGTAGAATTGAGTGTTTACACTGATATTAAGCAAAAAAGTTGAAGGACACTTTGTAAATTCCAAAGTGTATTCGGCGGAAGCCTGTGGCCATTCGACTGACTGTGCCAAGTCTTTTTTTTTTTTGTGCATTACCCTCACATTGCTATTGCACTTGTCTTCCAAATGTCTGTGCTTGCCGCCTCTATCCCCTCTCTATCCATTTTCTCATGCTGGTTTGTTCGTGTGGCCAAAGTATGGTCATCCTTTTCGGGGCGAAACTCATCAGGCCCTCACGAAATCCGTTGTCGTCGAGGCTCGCCGTAGTCCCTAGTCGAAACGCAGGTGCGAAACATCTGTGTGCAATACCGCCTACAGTCCGCCTCGGTGGAACAGTGGCTACGGCGCTCGGCTACTGACCCGAAGGTCGCGGGTTCGATCCCGGCCGCGGCGGTCGCATTTCGATGGAGGCGAAATGGTAGAGGCCCGTGTGCTGTGCGATGTCAGTGCACGTTAAAGAACACCAGATGGTCAAAATTTCCGGAGCCCTCCACTACGGCGTCTCTCATAATCATATCGTGGTTTTGGGACGTAAAAGTCCAGATATTATTATTATTATAATACCGCCTACAGAGTGTACATAGCACGCATATGGTTAAAAAAATAAATAAATAAAAGGCCACAACACCGTAAAAACCCCGACATTTAACCGCCCATCAACGAAAGCATATGACAGAACAAAAGGTTAACAAGAACAAAATAAAAGGCTGTTAACCAGAACAAAATAGAAGGCCACGATTCACGATCCGATGCACACTGCTTCGCCCCATCATCAGCATGCTGTTCGTGGATCTGCAGCTATTTTTTTACCGCGTGGCGGCGCAACTGTTGCTATGCGCCGCTGTGCCATCACGTGATTGCTTAGAGAGAGTGTGAGGCGGAGAGGCCACAACTGACACCGTTCCAGAGCACGGACAGACGTACGCAGCGAGTATGAGCCATTAAAGGCTTTCGCCTTAATATGTACAAGATCTACGTATTAATCAAGGCAATGAAAATGTATTGATGTAACAGATATTTGTTTATTAACACGATAGCGTTTAAGAGCCCGTTTCGCAGAAATTCCGGCGTCGGCGTCGGCGTAGTTGGTTGTGAGCGAAAAATCATCATCTTGTCTGTGACCGAAAGATCTAGAAAGATGCAAATAAAATAAATAATAAAAATTTCCGGGTCCGAGTGAGGATCGAACCCGGTCCGTCTGCATGGCAAGCAGGTGTTCTACCACACAGCCATGCCTCTACTTAGAAATACAGTGAAAATAACGTCCTCTGCTTGGAGATGCAGTCAAAAATAACTTTCATGCAAACGCAAGCGTCCTTTATATAGGCGTCACAATATAACATGTAATATCCCAGCCATATTGCGTGCTACAAGCGTACATTTCCATCGGGCATCAGAATATGTGACTATCAAAACGATTTCGTAGTTTAAAGCCGGTCACCCATTACAAACGGCACACACCTTCACTGCACGTGTTTCCTTAACACCACGAAGTTGGTGCATAGCAAGTTCGAAAATATTTCCCTCATTTGCCGCGCATAATTGCTCCTGGTTTAAAGAATGCTACCCATTACATAGTTTGCACTAAGTGATTTGCAGGGACAGGATATCGCTATCCCGTTCAACTCTTAAAGGAGAAGATTAAGGGTCCCCCAATTTTTTTGCTTTCTTGATACTTTCGGTTATTCGGCATTCGGTTGATTCGGAGATTTTTTCCGATTCTGTGAAATCCGAATTGACGAGCTTTTACTGTATTCATGTTTCTTTTTGCACTTCCAGAAAGAAGGGTGTAGCAGTGCTGCGATGAAATGGACCGGCTATTGCCACAGCTGGATTACAAACACACACACAAACACACACACACACACACACACACACACACACACACACACACACACACACACACACACACACACACACACACACACACACACACACACACACACACACACACACACACACACACACACACACACACACACACACACACACACACACACACACACACTGCAGATCTCGCAGATCTCTGCGGAGTTAAGATGTTAATTTTACAGTGGAGTGGACTAGGTCGACGATCATTAATCGTGCAGTTCGGTCGCTTGCTGCAGGTTCTGCACAGAGACGTGATGTACAAGTACCCTGACTACAACTACGGCCGATTGACAACGCCGGCGCCGACAGAGTCGACAGATGTCGTCGCAGTTGCCATGAGCATCTACACCATTGCTTACATAGTGACCACAATCACCATAATTGTCGTAGTCGTGTGCTGCTGCATCTGCTGGTGCAAACGTTGTTGTCAGCGCTGCTGCAAGAAGGTAGGTATCTGTGCATTTATTAACGCAATAACGTTTCCGTGCCGCGGAAAATGCGTTGTCAGAGAAATGCTATTTCGGAAAAAAATATTCGAATGGTTTTAAACCGAGAGATCATTCTCAAGAAAATTAGGCGTGGCTCTGTTATCGCTTAACGCCAATGACCAGCAGAGCTGCGGGGGCTCATCAAACCATTGCAAAGTGAAGCAACGGAGAAGCGACTTTTTTTTTTTTTTTGCAAAGCCGCACCTTGTCACACTACTGTTAGTGTGTTCCATTTGTTAGTTGTCGCCTTCGGATCGTTACTACTAGGGATAAATTACTGCCACTGATTACTTTTCTTTCTTTCGATATCTCTTTGTCTTCCCCGGCATTCTTTATATCTGTTTCTTTCTCTTTCTGTACTTCCATCTCTCTATTTATATCTCTACTTCTTTCACTATGTATCTCTCTCTTTCCCCTCCCTCAGTGCTCAGTGAACCGCACTCATCCTGTTGCCTGTGTGTTTCCTTCTTCGCTGGTGCCTCTTTTCTTCATCCTCAAACTGAGCTGCGCTATACCAATACGATATTATGTCACCTATCAATGTGACGTAAGACGTGCCAAACAAGCGCAAATGTCTCATAACCCTGCCAATTGTAAGGTAATTATGTATGGAACTATGTTTTGCTGCGCAAGCGTGTGGCTTGTTTACATCGCGTAGCCTTGTCAGTGCTGAACGGTAGCAGTGAGATGGAGTATATGTGCGGTTCCCTCAACGCAGGAGTGTTGGTGTGACGTCCCGAACTTATAGTTTCATATTTGGCCCGTTATGGGCCCAGTATAATTTCTTGAAATTTATGGACTTCTCTGGTTATCTGTGTGGTCAATAAATGCATAGCTAGCTATCCTTTATTGATAAAAAGAAATAGAAGGAAAGCCGGGGAGGTTTACGACAACTGGCGATCTATCTATCTATCTATCTATCTATCTATCTATCTATCTATCTATCTATCTATCTATCTATCTATCTATCTATCTATCTATCTATCTATCTATCTATCTATCTATCTATCTATCTATCTATCTATCTATCTATCTATCTATCTATCTATCTATCTATCTATCTATCTATCTATCTATCTATCTATCTATCTATCTATCTATCTATCTATCTATCTATCTATCTATCTATCTATCTATCTATCTATCTATCTATCTATCTATCTATCTATCTATCTATCTATCTATCTATCTATCTATCTATCTATCTATCTATCTATCTATCTATCTATCTATCTATCTATCTATCTATCTATCTATCTATCTATACTCAAGTATTTACGCGTGTATGCGTTTGCATGTGCAGAAAATAATGCAGCGATTGCTCTCGCATGTTTCTCCATGCACGTGGGCTCTCATCCTTTCGTGTAGAAGCCACCGCCACCTCAACCGCAGCGCCGGCCGTCGCCCGTGGTGGTCTACCGTGCACCGCCCAGCCCGAAGCAGGTGCAAGTGTACACACTGAGAACTGTCACGGTCGCTACCGTCCAGCCCGTGGTGCAGCCGCAGGTGACGCGAGTCGCAGCGTGCACCGTGCGGGAGGTGGCCGCCGTGAAATGATCACGTCGTGCGCGAGCCCAATCGGCGCGCTCCGGTACCCCCCTCCTCCCCTTCGCTTTCTCTGTTTGTGCACCCGTGTCAATCACGACTTTCTGGAAGAATAAATGTGGCTGATAAAAAATACAAACAAAAACATTACCGGTTCCTCCGTTCATAGGAATCGGTGTAACACGAAAGCGAACCGTGTCTTCACAGGAATATAGTTGATTGTTTATTGTGCATTGATGTATGAGAGCCTGCAGAATGTCTTTTTGTGTTTGGCAGCTGTAGCACCGTTTGACGTGGATGCACCCGCGTTGACGCCTCCTGGCACGTCTCCGTCCCGACGAATAACGCCAATGATCTCGATTTAGCTTTATGGTCACTCAAGTAGCCAACATGCACCTGGACACAGCATATGCTGAATGGCGCGCAAAACATGGCATCAACAAGCCCATAATAAACACCATGATGGCATATTATCGACGGCCGACGCTCTGTTCGCCGCTATCGGTGTACCAGCGCACAGCGTGCGCTGGTACACACACACACACCCACCCACCCACCCACACACACACACACACACACACACACACACACACACACACACACACACACACACACACACACACACGCACACACACACACACACACGCACACACACAAACACACACACACACACACACAAACACACACACACACACACACACACACACGTGTGTGCGCGTGCGTGCGTGTGCATGCGGTTGGTTTGGGGGGTCGACTCAAGTGCTAGACTGAGAGCGAAATTTTTAATTACGCGACAGACTATAATGACTCGCCTCAGCCTTGGTATTAATAGTATGTCTTAACAGCAACAACAAAACAAAACAAAAAGAAATTAAACAAAAAAAAAGCAGTGGAGGTGCCGGGGATCGAACCCGGGGCCTTTCACATGCAAAGCGAACGCTCTACCACTGAGCTACACCCCCGCACGACGTCCGCGCGTCTTTGCGCACGCGTCATGCGAGTAGCTGCGCGCAGCTTCCAGATTATCTCTTGCGCAGCTGTGAATCTGCACGCAAATTGCAACACCTGCGGCTGATCCTTTCGCATGAGATAAATTTCGTGTTCCCTAAGGTTTCTTCCGCCAGTTCTCTTTTCTTTTCTTTTTTTTTCTTTTTTGTTTTTGATGCCTGGTTACCGCAGGTCAGTGGTTCTGCGGTAACCAGGCATCTTGGGGCTCGTTGGGGGGGGGACCACGGCGGTTCCGTTTTGGTGGAGGGGAAATGGTTGAGGCCCGTGTGCTGTGCGATGTCAGTGCACGCAGAAGAACACCAGATGGTCAAAATTTCCCGAGCCCTCGACTACGGCGTCTCTCATAATCATATCGTGGTTTTGGGACGTAAAACCCCAAATATTATTATTATTATTATTAATTTTTAATATTATCATTATTATTATTATTATTATTATTATTATTATTATTATTATTATTATTATTATGCTCGAGCCTCCCCCCCCCCCTCACTAACTTCTCTTGTCTTCCCGATATGCTCGATACATAATATACACACATAAAAACACACACGAACCTTCGTAAATGTTGGGTAGGGAACATCTATATACATCCTTACCCCGCTCCCCTCCCTCTTAAAAGAAAGGAACGAAGATAGCCCGGCTGCGCCATTGTTGTGGACGTCCTTTTTAAAAAAAATGGCGCTTATGATATCTTGTCCGTGTGCTATGAAGGGGCTCTGCTCGGCGGCGCATTAGAAGACGAACTCTGGGCCGTTCAGAGAGCCGGGGAATCCGCCAAAGCCCGAGGGATCTCGGCCCATGCCTGGGCCGGTGTAGAGCCGCGCCACGATTCCATTTCGCTGGACTTTAAATAGAATTGTTTCATTCATTCATTCATTCATTCATTCATTCATTCATTCATTCATGTAGGCAGCTGAGAAAAAATTACTTTTACAGATTACGTTACTGCAACACATACCAATCACGTCCGGTTTCCTCGAAGCGCGTAAGCAGTACGAGTTGACCATACCTTTAATTGCTTGATAAGTGTGTCAAAGACTTCACGAGGAATCGAATGCAGCACGATTATCAGCAATCTTACACAATTGTGGCCCGTAGATGACGCAATGCTTATCAGGACCGCACAACACAATGTGACAGCGACACAATGGACGATACAGAGCTGTGTCGGAATCAGCGCCTGGATGCTTTTAAAACGTGGTCACGAAAGCGTTATCTCCGATACGCGCAATCTATCAAGTGCTTATCTTTCACATTGAAGTCGAGTATACACTGAACTCCAGGACGCCGACGTGATCGGTTGAGCCTATCCAGGGCCAGCACGAATCAACTTGGGGCGTCGTTGACAACTGCACTGGTAAGAATACTCGCTACGCCGTGTAAGTGTACACGAAACTTCTCGATCAAATTGAGTCAGCTGCTCCCCAGACTCATCGATCACGAACCTCCTGGGCTTTCAGACAGACGCCATAGTGATTCGGATAACTTATGGCGACGGAGAAATAAAAAGCCGGCAGATCCCACGCACTGTGGGAATCGATGTAATGCGAAGCAGCCAGGAAGGAGCAAATCATGCCTTACATAATTTGCGTGTCATGTTTTGCATGTTAGGACCTGTCATTTACGTTCGTCATGCAGTCACGTCGCGCAATACCAATTTTGGTGTATATCAAGCTGGCGTAATGGACGCAAACGCACCATGAGCGTGGCATCTAAATGGCGTTGTAGATGACATGCACGCCAAGATTTTCATGTTAGCACCTGTCACTTATGTTCGTTATACAGTCATGTCACTCAATACCAAATTTGGTGTATATCAAGCCAACAAAACGGCCGCGAGCGCGCCATGAGCGTGGAATGCAAGTTATGTCGCTCATTACATGTGTTGATTTCCATATTACCACTTGTCATTTATGTTCGTGATACAGTCATGCCACTCAATACCAAATTTGATGTATCTCAAGCTAACGAAACGGCCGCGAGCGCGCCATGAGCGTGGCATGCAAGTCATGTCGCTCATGACATGTCATGATTTCCATATTACCACTTGTCATTTATGTTCGTTATACAGTCACGTCACTCAATACCAAGTTTGGTGTATATGAAGCTAACGAAACGGCCGCGAGCGCGCCATGAGCGTGGCATGCAAGTCATGTCGCTCATGACATGTCATGATTTCCATATTACCACGTGTCATTTATGTTCGTCATACAGTCATGTCACTCAATACCAAATTTGGTGTATATCAAGCTAACGAAACGGCCGCGAGCGCGTCACGAGCGTGGAATGCAAGTCATGTCGCTCATGACATGTCATGATTTCCATATTACCACGTGTCATTTATGTTCGTCATACAGTCACGTCACTCAATACCAAATTTGGTGTATATCAAGCTAACGAAACGGCCGCGAGCGCGCCATGAGCGTGGAATGCAAGTCATGTCGCTCATGACATGTCATGATTTCCATATTACCACGTGTCATTTATGTTCGTCATACAGTCACGTCACTCAATACCAAGTTTAGTGTATATCAAGCTAACGAAACGGCCGCGAGCGCGCCATGAGCGTGGCATGCAAGTCATGTCGCACATGACAAGTCATGATTTCCATATTACCACTGGTCGTTTATGTTCTTCATACAGGTCACGTCACTCAATACCAAATTTGGTGTATCTCAAGCTAACGAAACGGCCGCGAGCGCGCCATGAGCGTGGCATGCAAGTCATGTCGCACATGACAAGTCATGATTTCCATATTACCACTGGTCATTTATGTTCTTCATACAGTCACGTCACTCAATACCAAATTTGGTGTATCTCAAGCTAACGAAACGGCCGCGAGCGCGCCATGAGCGTGGCATGCAAGTCATGTCGCACATGTCAAGTCATGATTTCCATATTACCGCTGGTCGTTTATGTTCTTCATACAGTCACGTCACTCAATAACAAATTTGGCGCATCTCAAGCTAACGAAACGGCCGCGAGCGTGCCATGAGCGTGGCATGTAAATCATACTTTTCATGACAAGCTGGTCATGATTTTCATGATATGACCAGCCATTTATGTTCATCATACGGTGATGTTATGCCATACCAAAATTGGTAGAAATCCCATTAGCGATACGGCCCGGAGAACACAAAGTCGTAGGCGGCTAGATAGATAGATAGCTTGATAGATAGATAGATAGATAGATAGATAGATAGATAGATAGATAGATAGATAGATAGATAGATAGATAGATAGATAGATACGCTCAAAGTCGCCGAAGTTCGCTAAGAATTGCTTCGCATTTAATAATATCGTTCTAAAACCTCAATCTCAACTTCCTTCGAGCATATTTGAATAGCGCAAAAAGACACAGGGACACAGGCGAGAAAGGCGATACAGGCGCTAACTTTCAACTGACGTTTATTCGGAAAGACAACATATATACATATAACAACTGGTCATGCGCAATGACTCCGTCTAACATCAAAATCATAATCAGCACTTCAATTTACTATCTTAGAGCCCCTGAGCTCAGCAAACCAAGTTCCTTATCTGACAGGGATAGACACAGGGATGACACAGGGACACAGGCGTCTTTCTCGCCTGTGTCCCTGTGCCTTTTTGCGCTATTCAAATATGCATTCCTACCAACTAGCTCGACTTTCCGTGCTACTGCAGTTCCTTCGAAGGTTAAAGCTACGCGGAAGTTGCGCCTTAAATGAATGCGTTGTTGTAAGTGAGCTCCCTCTGAGCGTTTGCCAACGGAAACTTGTGAATAATGAGCTGATGTTCCGAGATATAACTCCTTTTGTGTACGCTGGCCATAGAGTTACGAGAATGTGTTGCGGCCAAGTTCGAGACGGAGAAAGGTAGAGGAAAGACAGGCTGAGAACCAGAGGAAACCTCCGGTTGGTTACCTGGTAGTTGAGAAGGAGGAAAAGGGTGGGAAATAATGAAACAGGAGAAGAGTCACTGATGACAATGCAAAGTGATAACAATGACACTGTCCACGTACTATGTCCGAACGAAAAAAATCTCCAAAAATTCCTATTGACGATAGGAGGACGTTTAACTGTGCAGTATGGTTAGTCGTCCATGTTAAAGAATCACCGCCAAGGAATGCGGTCTAAAGATTGGAACACCCAGGTCAAGCTATCAACCGCGACATCACGTGAGGTGACTTACGAAAATAATTCAGGAGCTCGTGCTTTATCGGGAAAAATTACAGCAAGCGAAGCTTGGCGTTTGTGTGAATGACGCAGTACTTTTGCTTCTTTCTGTCTATCTCATTACGCGATATGCTCCCTGTGTTTCCTGTGTTATTTGCTATCTTACTTTCTCCTTCCACTCTTTCCTCTTCCTCTTTCAATTTCCTCCATCCCGTTCCCACGTGTAGGGTAGCAAACCGGTCATCCTGGACTGGTTAACCTCCCTGCCTTTCCTCTCTACCATTTCTTCTCTCTCTCTTTTCCTGCTTACCGTGAGTTGAACCATCATCCACGAGATACCAAGCCCAGCTTTACAGCCCTGGTCTAGCCGGATGGCGCGGGGTCTTATGTCTTTTCTGGACAAAAAAAGAAAAAGAAAAGAAAGGTTCACACATCATCATCATCATCATCATCATCATCATCATCATCATCCACGTGCGTAGCAGTGCAACCCTTCAATTGCTAAAAGCAGCAACGACGGTCATGCGCTGATATCCAGATAACAATAAATCGCGGGAACGTGAAATGGAAAGGCACCTCGGTAACTTCGATAAAAGATCGGATTGCAGTGCCGGAAACGGCTTATCGCTGACAAGCCGATGGTCGAGGAAGTATGAATTTTTGGAAAATGGCGCATATAAATTTGCATGTGGCTGGCGCACCTTTTAGGGATGCGTGTCGTTGCGTTCACAGGTGCCGTTCTTAGCTTTGTTTCTTTTTCCTTTCTTTCTTTCTTTTTTTTTTTTTTGCAGGCCCACCTCGAACGCTAACGTCCTTTGCTAGAGAGCAGCAAAGCTTTGCTTGAAAAGGATCGCTGGGGAAGACGTTCATATCTGATCGCGTCAACGATAACTAATTACACAGCTCACTCGCTTACTGCAGGTCCTGCACGAAGAGGAGATGTACAAGTACAATGACTACTACGACCTTCGGGTGAGAACGCCGGCGCCGACACGGTCGACAGAAGTCGTCGGAACTGGCAATAGCGTCGGCACCCTCTTCTACAACCTTATACCGCTCTTCGTGACCATCGTGATCGTGTGCTGCTGCATCTTCTGGTGCAAGCGCTGCCTGCAACGGTATTGCGGCTGCTGCAAGAAGGCAAGTTATTTATTAAGTCGAAAGCATTAGATACCTTATCAGACGCGGGAACTGACCGTAGGCGCCAACAGGAGTGATGTAAAAAAAAGTACACCATCTCCCTCTAAAGGGAACCATGTGGGGATGCGAAGCAGCGCTGGTGTTCACCTGTGTTTCCATTTGTATGTTTCCGTGTATGTTTAATTTGTGTGTGGAGTTATGTATCAGAGGTGCTGCTCACGCTGCTGTCACAGCTTACGTTATCGATGCCGCTACAACTGGCGCCAACGTTGACATCCATAGCACCGTTGCGAAGGAGAGTGCAACGGAGCGAGCGCGCGTCGCATTATACACGAGCGCACGCCGCCTTATACGCGAGTGCGCGCTGAATTATATACGAGCGCACAGCTGCACCGGAGAGAGAGAAACGGGAAAGGAGAAACGAAGCGGAGGCAGCGCTCACGCCACCTCCTCCCCAATCCTCGCGCTCACGCGAGGAGAGGGGGAGAGTTGACGCACGCGCAGTAAGGGTGGTCAGGCCGCACACCACCGGATTGAACTCCCGCTTTAAGCTGCTTCGCATGTAAAACATAAATAAATAAATAAAAAGAAATCATGGGGTGACGTCATCAGGACGCCACACGTCGAGAAAATTTGTGATGTCATGACGACATCACGCGTAGTATAACATAACGTGACCCCACAAGATGCCTCCATCACATCGTAGCTTGGAAAAATTACACCATCTCCCGCTAAAGGGAACCATGTGTAGATGTGAAGCAGCGGGCGCTAACGCTTACACTGGCGGCGGCGTTGACGCTGGCGCTCATCGCAGCGTTGCGCAGGAGAGAAAACTGGGGAGGCGCAAAGCAGGCAGTGATGGAGCAGTTTTTCCTACTAGAACATGCCAATCGCTGCTAATGGGCAATGAGAGACAGAAGACTCCGACTGGACACAGAGACCCGCACTCCGCTTTTAGTTAACGCGCACGCTGCGAATTTTTATTGTTCAACAACGCACAGGAGAAATCTTCCACCGGCACCACCTTGGAGGTCAAGATCCATTGCCATATATACGGGATGGCCAGTGAACGGTTGTGCAGCGCGAGCAGTCGGTTTTTTCAACCAAGAAACTCGCTAGCAGACGCTGCCTGCGTCGGCGTCGCGAGGCGAGAGAGGGGGAAGCGGATGAGAGGAGAGAGAGGGGGGTGACACGCATGCGCAGTGGGAGTGTCAACGTCGTGGGCAGGGATGCGTAAAGGAGAGAGGGGGGGGAGCGTAGGAGAGGAGAGAGAGGGGGGGGGACGCGCATGCGCAGGGGGGAGTAGACGCCGCGGGCAGGGATGGAGAGAGGGGGGAGTGTAAGAGGAGAGAGAGGGAAGGGAGGCGCATGCGCAGTGAGGGTGTGGTTGCCGTGGGGAGGGATGCCTAGAGGATAGAGAGGGGGGGAGAGCAGGTTTTTTATTTTTATTTTTTCTTGAACTGTTTGCGCATGCGCAGTAAGGGTGGGCACGCGGCACACCACCACCACCACCACCACCACCACCGGATTAAGCTTCGCCATAAGATGCTTCACATCTAAAAGTTGGGTCGATCCCGCAAGGCAGAGAAACGTTACGTGCAGATTTCCGCTGTGTGTGCGTGTAGGATGGAAGGGGGGGGGGGGATCATAAGAATTGCCTGAGAAGATGGCTTTCGACTTCGGGTCATCTTTGGCAAATCATATTCATACATTTATTCATTCATCCGGATAGATAGACAGTTTGCTTGTGCAGAAAATAATGCAGCGATTGCTCTCGCATTTTCTCCATGCACCTGGGGCGTGTTCTTTCGTGCAGAAGCCACCGCCATCTCCACCGCAGCGCCGTCCATCGCCTTTGGTGGTCTACCGCCCACCGCCCAGCCCAAAGCAGG